>VUQR01016507.1:0-12502 GCA_015108515.1 Hemichromis elongatus
TTAAAAATTTTTTTATTTTTAAAAAAAAAAAAAAAAAAAAAAAAAAAAAAAAAAGGGAAAGGGGGGGAAAGAAAAAAAAAAAAAAAATCCGAAAAACCAAGGTAATCTTTAACACAAAAATTACAGGAAAATGCAACAGTGTCATTTATACTCACTAGACAATTTATTAAGGACACCTGTGCAAACTTGTTTGCCTTCAGGACCGTCTAAGCACAGATTCGACGAGGTTATGAAAACATCTCTCAGACGTTTTGTCCATGTCGACTTGATAGCATCACGTGGCTGCAAATCCACAATGAGAATCTCACGCTCCACATGCCAAAGGTGTGTTACCGCATTGAAGTGACTGTGGAGGCCATTTGAGTGCAGTGAACTCATTGTTGTGGCGAGTCAATCTCAGCACCTCAGCAGTTTCTCACACCAGCCCGTCTGGTACCAGCAATCATGCCACATTCAAAGTTATTTAAATCACATTTTTTTTACATTTTAATCCTTACTTTGAACTTCAGCAGGTCATGTTCAGTGTGCCCATCAGCCTAGATGCATTTAGTTTCCGCCAAGTGACTGGCTGATTAAATATTTGGGTTGACAAGAATTTCATATGGTGTACTTCGAAAAGTGACAGGTGAGTATAGGTTATATAAGAGCAGGGGTTTATAGCGGATGTTGTCATAAACACGACAGCAATAAAAAGCAGTCTGGTCTCACAAAACAAAAGAAAATAGTCACAAATTTGAATGTCATGCATTTCAACAGGAAATATATTTTCTGTCTGCAGCACAAATTTAGTGAAGACAAGGCAGGAAAGAAAAAAAATGTATTTTACCCCAAAATACAGCTGTGTGAAATTACTCATCTTAGCCAAGGCAGTTTTAGCATCTAAACCTAAAAAGTAATATATCTTCATTTAATAACATATTTTGGCTTTTAATAATGGATAACATTGGTTTTGTGTAGACACAAATGAGTACTAATATAATATAATATAATATAATATAATATAATATAATATAATATAATATAATATAATATAATATGTGCTCCCACCAAATGTGCAGGAATAAATAATTATGTGAGACGGGAGGGAGGAAAAAATCATGTTTAGGGACCTGAAAATAAAGTTGGAAATTTTGTGTTTAGGAATGAACAGATTTGAATTGATGGCTATTTCATAACTCATTACACACTACAAGGGGGTGCACGGATGAGACCTCATGTATCCATAAAAAAAAAATAGATTAAATACAATTCAAACATGTGCCACTGAAAGTGGTGCTTTCCCTTTAAAATGGACTTAGATTCACCTGATAAACATTACTGTGAATGGAGGAGAAGGCGTAGGAGAAACGTTTTCCTCAGCTCGAGTGTGTTGTTATTGAGGATTTGTCAAAGTGTGTGTAAATCTGCGTGTTTGTGGGTTGCAGAGCCATGTACAATTTTAGATGCCATCTAAATTCTGTCCCCTCAGACTGTTGCTTAAATTTAATTAAACTCTTGCTCAGTCACTTACCCCCTGTGCATCTTCACCTACTTCCAGAAGCCTCTGTGCACACATGCACGTTTCCATCTCTTCAGACTTTTTTTTTTTTTTTTACATTGACTTTAATTTCTGAATTTAATTTCACCAACTACAACCCCAAAATAAAAGTAGAATATTTTGTTGTAATTTTACATAACGGGGTCTTTTTCTCAAACTACAATGTGGCTGTGCAACATGAGCAAAGCAACTCTCCAAAAACAAATAATCTTTGAATGTTTGAGTTTTAACACAACGAGAGCTTTAAAACACAACAATCTATCTGTAAATATGCAATTTCTCTACAGTTTGATCAGAATCAGTCAGTTGGTGCTTTCAGTGGGCTTAAACAAATCAGCAGAACATATGTGGGGGCACAGATGCTGTCTGCGGACCTCAGTTTCAAGCCCACAGCCAAAGCATCTGTCTGCACTGGGAAGGACGAAGTTACTGAGCCAGGAACAGATGTTCCCTGTGTGGCGTGTGCGAACAGGGGGCACCGAGTGTCTCGGTGAACTTCAGGGCAAACTCGGACTCACTCTCCCTCTGGTCCACTCAGGACCCAGTCAGATACTGACCATCTAGTTTCAGCATCGTGACGTGGGTTGGTGTTAAAGATTGAGCGAGTGCGCTGCATGAACAGGGCACTCCCGCAGAAAACAAACATGCTTAAAAACCCTTTTCACAAACACACCGCATCTCTGAAGTTTTCTCAACTCCACCTGGTGGTGTGCAAGAACGCTGTGTGATTCCGTTTTTAAGCTGCTAGCTTCCTAGCACAAAGTCTACATTAATAATGGTCCAGTGACTGGACTCACATGTGATGTGGACAAACTGTGGACGACAGCGTGATCTGATCCTCCTGGCACCACAGCTCATTTGTGACTCATACCTGCATACAGGTACTGAAATTAAAGAAATTTCGCCCAGTGTTTGCATCAGTCCGAACTGAGGACAGCCTAATAAATACATTCATGGTCTGTTTGAGATTTTTCTGAAATTTTATTTTTACGACTTTTAAGAAGAGACAGATTTAAAACCACCGGCACAGTATAAAAGACAGCATCATCAATAAAAATGTCTTATTACAAATTTAAGACATTTGTCAACTTGGACATCAAAATATTTTTAGGAAGCTTTATGATGTAAAAGTTCAAAGAAAAAGGGAAATCTTTTTTATGTCCTGTCTACATTGTTTTCATTCTTTTTTATTTCTTACAAAAAACTTTGCTGTTTTTGAGTTTTGTAAAGCAAAGTTTGAAAAGTCATTTTTGTTTTTTCCTGACTGACCACTGATATTACATTTCAAAAGTAAAAAAACCCCAAAACTCTTAAAATATTCTCTTTATTTAGCTGCACTCTAGACTATAGTTTTAGTTGAGATGCCGTTTTCTTGTACAACTCTTCTAAGACTCTCATCCAAATGAAAAATTCATCCAGAATTCAAAAAAAAAATGCATGCAGAGGCCGACCTGTTTATTCTGCCACCTAGTGGTTCCCATGTTCCTGCAGTATCTACAGGTGTTGCTGTGTTGGATACAGATGTTAGCCAGTTTGTCGTACAGCCTTTGTGTTCAGAACATCAGCCGATCTACTGGAATGTCTTGTTTTTTTTGTCAGTACATTAAAAAACAACAAACGAAGCTTCTCTGGCTGAATCGTGTCATACGTATTTGCACACTGACTTTTTTAGTCACTAATTCAAGTGAAACAACCTGTAGAAAATTCCCCCCAAAGCATAAAGCTAAATATGAGTGAGAGTTCCTTGAGGCAGTTTGGAGGAAACACAGTTAGAGGCCCAAACTGCAGCTGGTCAGTCATCTTAACTGACGTGCGTTTTCACTGGCTGCAGGCCATCGCGCCTTTGATTATGTCAAACCCTGGCTAGGTTACACTAGTCCGAGTCCAACTAACAGTATATTTCACAACAGTCAGTTCATTGAGCGAAATATATTTGATTCAACCACCACAATCTCAGAAAAAAGAAAAAACTTTTCATTTGTTAGGAAAGAAGTTAAAAAATTGCTATTACTACTAACTTCAGTACTTCCCTTGAATACTGTATAGGTGTCTAGACCGTAACAACAGGTCAACAAGACTTTTACTGAAACTAAGATAAGAATCAGTTTCAAGGTAACATTTCTTAGAACATGAAGATCTGTCTAAAAATCTGGTTTAATTTAAGTTGAAGAATAAAATCTAAAGTTTTTGCATATTTTGGAAATTAAGCTGTACTGCTCTTCCTTTTTCCTCAAACGAATGTCTAAATTTTTTGTAAAGACATTCTGTCTTAGACACACCGCATGCTTGAACTGTGGTAGATAACGTCTCACCTCTGGAATGGGATCTGAAAGCAGGGTGTAGAGCTTCTCGTGGGCGCTGTCGCGAACCCCGCACCAACGCGCCGGGTCAAAGTTCTGCCAGATGCGTCCCAGGCAGATAGCCACCCACTGGCGGAGCAGGGGGTGGGGGTCTGACAGCTGCTCCAGGCAGTTCGCTATCAGGTTGCCCTGCAGACAGGCCTCCTGGAGGAGAGAGAAGGAGCGACGCGGAATGAGTGATGAGTGCATGAGATGCACAGAAGTGAAGCTTTTGCTTTGAAAAGGGGGCGCACCTGCAGACGAGTGTATCTGATGAATCTGAGAAAGACTGGCAGAACCGCGGGAGCTAAAACAACATCACTGAATTACTCTCATTTAGATCCGTCGTGAGACGCTGGGCTGGACTGTGGTAGTTAAGAATAACCTTCCATTAAATCTAATAAAATACAATATCTGCAGTCATCCCGAGCAGCACACAGGTGTGAAGCTGGGAGCAGACTTGTAGCTCATTAGCCAGTTAATAACCACTAACCTGTAACCTCATACTGTGTGATGGACAAAAAGATGATGAGCTCTGTGGCAGCATGACTTTTTTCCCTTTCAACCCATTTGGGCTTAAAAAAAAAATCACCTGTGAACAAAAAGTAATTGGTCTACCTAGTTTTGAGCCGGTCCAAAGCACGAGAGGGAAGCTGGCTGCTTTATTTAAAATCATTGTAAAGTTTCGTTTTGATTGATTTTTTTGTCAGAGCACTAACAAGTGTTCTCTCTCTCTTATTTTCGGCTGCTGTCGCGTTTCTTCTTTTCACCGACTTTTTCCACTTTAACTTTAACCATCATTAATAACACTGCAGACTCCCTGTCGTTTCACACACACACTCTATCTGCTAGCAAACTGTGACCTTTCCGTGTGGCCTTCACATGTTCAGCAGTACAAGATAAAACTACCTGACCTACGGTGCACATTCACACCCTTCATCTTCACAAACAATGAATTGTTATAATACCCAGGACTCTGACACGACACCGGACTTTATTCTAAGGCACACGTGGAAAATTGTCCCACTGTTTTTCACAGTTCAGTTTTGTCGACGCCGTTTCTCAGCGACCTTTCCTCTCCACCTTGAAGCCCATCGACTCTCTGCATCACAGAGCGCTGCCTTTGAATGATTCTTTCCTAACACATTGCTGTACCCTACATTAAAAAGTGGGACGATCCTCCTTAGGAGCATCAAACAAGCAGCGTTACACAGTGGTAATGCTGCACGGTATTATGATGTCTAGCAGTAGTAAAAACAGGAATAAAATACTTTAGTGCCTAAGGAATGAACTACAAAAGCTTGTCGAGGTACATTTTCTCATTTCATTGGAACGTTTTAAAAGCTATATTAATGATTATATTTATTCACACATATAATGCAGGGTTGTATAATGTGTATTTGGTACTGCTGGATGTGTTTTTGTATACAGGTCTTTCTTGTGAAAGATATCCTGCTTTCAGAAAATATTTAACACCAATATTGCCACTACTATTATTAATAATAACAATAATAATAATGGCGTTCTCCACATGATTTTTAGATTACTTGGCAATTCTAAATTGGCATTAGCTCCAGGTGTTAGTGACTCTGGTCGTCCATCTCTCACTGTTAGTCATGTGACAGCCTGGTGACCCGTCCAGAGTGCCCCCTCCCCTGCATATATGGGATTGGATCGAGCCTCAGTGCAACCCTGAAACGGTGAGCGGTCACAGTAGAGTTAAAAGAGGACGGCAATCTTTTGGATCTCGGAAAAAAGTCGCTTGTTACTCACGCTGTTCATTTTTTTTGCTCAAATCTTTGTTTCCAGTCTGTCTGCATTGTTTTCGCTGAATAAATTCAAGCAGCTGCATTAACCAACTGCTCACCCCGAGGTTGAATATGAGTGTTTCTAAACATTATTTTATTTTTAACTGCTAACAAACGATGCATTTAGCAGAGTTCTGTGAATTACAAAGAAGCCAAATATACCAACATAACTTCAAATTGCAGTCTGATTCTCTGTGCAGTTGATAAAGACGTTCACCTGTGTGATTATGTACGGCTCTAGTAAATGTGTCATTTCTCAAGTTTTCTTGAAAACAACCTCTCTTACAAACATGAACCACAATAAACGAGAGGGGGAGAGAATCTTCTTTCGTCTCCGACAAATTGAGGCATCATAACAGCGCGTCGTTTGTCAGCAGCTACACAGCGTCGCCCTCCCCACCCCCTAACGTTTCTCATCGTTCTCTCGGCTCCGATAGATCCTCCCAGCTGAACCCAGAGAGCTGGAATATTAAGACACCATGGCTCGGTGACATGTTCGCAACAGCGAAACTGCAGTAATGAGTGCTGTTGTTGAAAGGAAGAGGAATAAATAATGGAGATGTGGAGCAGGCAGAGAGTCTCAGTGTAATGTTGAGGATCATCTATTATTTACACAGACCTGTGAGAGAGGTAGGCGTGCTAAGGACACAGGGATACCGGAGAAGAATGGCTGTTTCTGATCTTGAGAGCACATACAGCTTTTATGATTTGTCACATTTATACACTGTAACGTCGAGACAGGGAGGAGCAGAGGAGAAATGAATGAGTCAAATAACATTCACAACTAGACAGAAAAATAACCACAGAGACCAGGAGCAGGAGCAAAAGAGGGAGTGAAGGCGGAATATTTCTTTGTAGAATAGAGTGACAGGAAGTGCGTGTGTGTGTGTGCTCGATGAAATGACGAGCTACATCCCTACATTGCACCCCTGGACGTTTGATTAGCGTCAGACACAAAAGGCTTCTGGGACTGAACACCGGAGGCCAGCAGCGGGCCGAAGTGACACCTGCGGTGATAAAGTGTCACCGCAGAGGTGGCTGTGGGACGGAAGCGGAGATTGCAGAGGTGACTGTGGGTGACAAAACTGTCACATAACCAATATCTCCCAGAAATACACAATAGACGAGAGAGCGATCTTTCAAAGTGACGGCTGGCCCCGAAAGAACGCGCCGTTCTGGTGAGGGAACTGAATGAATATGTTCGCCTATTTGGATTTCTAGCAGAGCAAACAGACAGAAATGAGGAAATATAAATGTGTCCGGACATCTTCCTACCTGTCCGGTGGTATAGTTGTTCACGATAACAGCTAAAATGAAGACAGCCATGGTCCGATGCTCAGCCTGAAACAGAGAAAAGAACAGAATCAAAATTTTACATCGTCCCTGCACTTCCTTTCTCTTTTATCTTAAGCTAATTTGTAGTGAAGTAGAAGGCTAAAGTGGATCTATTACACTTTAATATTCCAGAGTCAAATCTTCATAGTTAACAAAGGGACAAAATCTAAGACAGCAAGGTCAACATCAGTGCACCTACAATCACAAAACTCAGGCTTCAGTCCTCAAATTTTTGTGCATCTGGTTGACATTGAGTTTCACGGATTCCTTAAAGCAGGGGCGTCGAACTCCAGGCCTCACGGGCCGGTGTCCTGGAGGTTTTAGATCTCACCCTGGGTCAACACACCTGAATCAAATGATTAGTTCATTACCAGGCCTCTGGAGAACTCCAAGACATGTTGAGGAGGTAATTTAGCCATTTGAATCAGCTGTGTTGGATCAAGGACACATCTAAAACCTGCAGGACACCGGCCCTCAAGGCCTGGAGTTCAATACCTGTGCCTCATAGAGTCCTCAGGCTCGGCCAGAGATACAGCTCCAAGCAAAGCACCTTCACTGACCACCTCAGATTATAGGGCTTGACCGGGGTTGAGTTCAATATCAGGTTTCAAATTTTATTATTAACAAAGGAGAAAACAACAGTGGATAAAAGCCACGCGTTCCTCTCACGCCACTACACGGAGGACTCGAGCTGGGTCATTAACAATTCAAAGAGCTAACTGATTACAAGCATAAGAGTAATATTTTAGATAACCTATAGAAAACAATCGAATGAAAACGTGGCTGGTCGTTAGTGCATCCAGTTTCTGAACTGTTTGCTAATTTTACAATTGAACTTAGTAAAACTTATGCAATGTCAAGAAAACTATTTAAAAAAAGGGCATCGGCGAGAAGGGATGACAAAATGATGAAATAATATTGTATTATTAATAACTTGTTTCCTAAGACAACAAGCATATTTTTAATGCTGTTAAAGGTTATAACTCCTGAAAACATTTATCTAGTGTTTAAAGCCCTTTCACTACCTCCTACAGACCATTGCTGTTACTTAATAGTTGCAGATTTCAGGGTTGGATCATTCATTTAGGTATAAACTTTACAATAGAGGCTGAAGAGTGTGAATACTGTTGTCAGAACAGAACTGGAATATTTAAGCAGGATTCTGGATTCTTGATGACGATGGCGGATACTCACAGGCATGTAATTGTCAGCCAACACTGACAGGAAGTACTTGTGTCCATTGTCTTTCACCAGGTCAGCTTGACATGACTGTGGAAACAGTGAGGAGGAGAAGATGGTGGAGACTTCACAGCAGATATATTACAGGGTATGTTTGTTTCTTTCATGGCAGAGCCTCAAAACCTCGAATGAATACTGATTATAAATGTTATCACTGCAGGAGCGTACGGCCCGAGGAAGGACTAAAATATGAAACATGGCAGAATTGAGATGTAAATCCTAGATTATGCCTAATTATTTCATCAGCAGCAGAAAGCTATTCCGATGCCACATGCTGCTTCTGTACTTGGCGGTTTATCGTGTTTTTCGCTTGTAACATGAAACAAAGTGACGAGCGGTTAAGCTAACCACTCAAGATCAAAGTCTGTGTCTGATTTAAACATCTTCAAAAAGTGTCAGAGGAGTTAAATCTGTTAAATTGCATGTATTCATTGTAGGAAACAAAAAGCAGTTAATACATGCAAATCAACCTTTTTCAGTCTATGAAAAGAAATACAACAACATAGAACAAACTGGACTTTGAGATGTGAAAGTCTGATGTTACGTACACTGTCCACAGCGAGGATTTTAGCCCAGATGAAAACCAGCAGCGGCCGCAGCTCTCTGGCTGAGCTCTGAAGCAGCTTTAACACGTAGGGGAAGATCCCCACGGACAAGGCCTGGGAACACAGAAACAGGCAAACACGCAGCGCTGGTGTTTATAAAGCTGTATTGATGTTACTGTTATGGGTCAGGCTTTGCTGTTGAACCTGACCGTCCAAGTGTGAAGGCCGAGACGCACCTGCGGTTTGAAAAGTAAACGCCAACACCAGAATGAGAAGTAGCCGAGCACGAGCTGGGAGCCTGAAAGAGCTGCTGAAAACACAGCCTGGCTTTGGACTTATTTCACCTTCCGGCTAAAAGAACAAGAAATTCTCTTTTCGAGGGGGCGTGTTATCAATTTGGCTATTATAAAAATATCCAGTTAAACAAACCATCCATCAGCAGTAACTCCATACTTAGGGATATTCATCTGAAACTTACTTTGATCTGAATTACAAATGCAAAATTTTAAAAAGGTTTTCGCTGGAGGTAATCTTACAGATGCAGCAGCGTCCTGTTCATAATAAGATAATAATCTGGTGTTATATGCGTAACTAAAACAACCACACGGCTCATGGTTTTACATTTACAGTCTTCAGACGTATCTGCTCTTTTCCCAGTGACTTTAACCCACTGAAAACACTAATATCTTATTTAAAAAATAAACGAATAAACAAAAAGAAGACAATTAAACTGCTAACAGCATGCTAACGAGTACACAGCCAGGTCCACCGTCCATTTCAAGAAATCTAAACACCGACCTAATATTTAGCTGTCATAGTGTTTTTAAACCCTCAGAATTGAAATTTTCACAACTTGGATATTTTGCACATCCTGACACAGGTCTTAGTTTCTTTCTTGGATGTCTCCGTCTTGGACAAAAGTGAATATTATCGAGCTCTGCAAACCTCTAAATCACTAAAAACGATCTCATTATTACATTTCCTTTTAATAAAATCCTTTTAAAAAAAAAAATCTAAGATAATGGCGTAAGCTGTGTGAATCATGGGTTTGGGTTTGAAGGACACGTGGAGCTCCCTGCCTCCAGTGCTGAGCACAGGATGGAGGGTTGTGATGTCATTCGTGTTATTTTAATATTTACAACTGACCATCAAACATTCACAACAGAACAAGAACGCACCAGACTGACGGCCCAGGGTCCCAAATCCAGAAACCGTCCGAGCAGGTCCAGAGCACGCAGCCGGTGCACCTGACTCAGGAGGACCTGAAAGAGAGCAGAGGTCAAAGGTCGATTCTGCTGCTTCTGAACTGAGAGGAAGTCTGAGATTAAAGTAGCAGGAGGAGGAAGAACAAGAGGATGAATGTCGTAGAGGTGCAGTAAAACAGGTGGCTCTCCCACCAGCACTGCTAACACACTGGCACCAGATTTCGTGAGTGGGCGGCTGGGTGCGTCCTCTTGGCTGACATTTTATTTGAGATCGCACTGTGATACTGGTATAGGATAATACCTGTTTGGGTTCCTTTTTCCTGCAGAGAAATTTTGGCGGCCACTTAGGTAGGAAGGAAAAACCCCTCCCCCTTTTGAATGATGTAATTGGCCTTTTTGTTGTTAATCGGGATTTCATTTCAATGTTTTTTTGTTTGTTTGTTTTTACCCAAGAGACAAAAAATAACAGGAACATGCACAGATTTCTGTCCAATAAACTCATCGCCTCTGCGATCATGCTTACTGCCGCATGCAGTCAGCCTCAAAGGCCGACTCTGAGCCAAGAAAAACCCAAAGCAACAGCGATGCCAAACGGGATCACGATGTAACGCTTTGGCCAAGGAGAAGTATTTTAGGGATGCATATGTTAAGCGCTAAAACTGTATGCGTGTATGTTTGCTTGGAGTAACATTATGTGCAGTGCGCCGCAAAGCCTGTGTGAAGGCTGGACACTGGTCCGTCCCCATGTGACCACCCTGCAGTGTGTGTGGGATCAAGCATATGGAGGAACCCAGGAATACACACCCACCCACACACACACACACACACATTTAGACATCTCCAGCAATCATAACGTATTATTGGCTTCCACTGTGCCTTCGACCCGCAGGGTGTGACCACAGAAGCAGATCAGGGAAAGACCGGATCAGGGATGCCTTCAACTCCGAGGAAGCGCGTGGGAACAAGGAAGTGCGTGACGCAGGCGTGTGCTCTGCAGGAAGAAAAAAAGCCACCTGGCAAAAATACTAAAGAAAACCTCCTGATCTGGGTTTAAAGGGAAAAAAAACCCTCCTTCCTCATCCAGTCCCCCACCCCTTTCCCAATTCTATATATATTTTTAGACGCACAGTCAGTATAAAAATGGTCATAGCATGGTGACATCACCCACTAATTAGAGGAGTCTCATAATGAAGCCAGGAACTTCCCCACTACCACCTCTTTGGACCCGGACGCGACGAATGAGCAGCAGCTCAAACAGTGAAAATCAAGGACGCAACACACCCTTGATTATCTTCCCCTGCTGATGGTAACAATAACCATAATTCAAAATCTTTTATTGAATGTAATCTGAAACTATTGATTGAGCTGAATAAAGTCAGCAGTGCAGTTTCCACAGAGGGCAGAAAGAAAAGAAACCAAGGGCCGTTTTCTGTACGGCGCTAGACAACTGCAAGTCTTTGCACACCCAGGAGTCGCCCCCTGCTGGCAGGTTTAAGGCACTCAGATGCATGATTAATGCATCAGTTTGGCCAAATCTATAGTTCCATACGAATAGTTTTTATAGGTCAATAGATGGAAATTTGTTATTGGTTGCTGCAATTTATTTACTGATCTAGTATATAGATCTTATATCCAGACAATTATGTCTTGAAGAGCTGGATCAGATAACAACAGGACAATTCAGTTTTACTTGCTTCATGTTTCTAATCCCAGGCGTCAGGACTCCAGATCGCTAACATAGTAGGCAGAAAGCTAACAGTAAGGGTTCAACAGTTAGGAGGTACGGTACTTTCCACCTGAAACACTTTCTCTGCAAACTCTTCATCATGCTTAAAATAACATAATATGTTGAGGTCAGCTTGGTTAAATCATCGTTATGATATTTCAGCTCCACACTGTGTGTGAGGAGTTGCACTGACAGCGAGAGCAACGGAAGGGAAAGGAGAAACTAGCGTATCCGGAAACAGCAGCAGCAGCAAACAATCAAATACATTTAAATCATTTATCTGATAGCTGATGTTACGATAGGAAAAAAAAAAAGAAGAAGGTCTGAATCTCTTCCTCACTGTGACGAATACAGCGTCTTTATTTACAGGGGCATTCGAATGTCGTGAGACAACACTGGTGTTGTATCGGAAGTGAAAAAAGTTGAAATTTAAAGAGCGCTACACAAATAAGATTATTATTCTTCTTCCACACAGCCCTAATAATAAGCTCATTACGCACATCAAAGCACGCATTGACACGCAGCTCATTGTACAGAGATGAAAATACAATCCCGGAGCAATACTCTAAACACGCACACACATTAACACGCGTGTGCATGTTTACTGGAGCGGCTCGTGTGTGTAACGCCATGCTTCTCATCCCCTTTGGTGCAGTGAGTAAGCGCTTCCTCTCATGACGCTGTATGTATGAACCAACGTCGACATAACTGCGTCATGTCATCGTGCACCTGCAGGTATGAATCGCTTGGGTGATACATAGAGAAGAA
>VUQR01016507.1:12522-26668 GCA_015108515.1 Hemichromis elongatus
AGAGAAGAAGATTAAAAAATAAAAAAAAAAAAACGTGTGCGAGTGTGTTGTTGTTACTACAGCGTCACAACTCAGAAACACTGTACCTCGGATAATCCGTCCTGGATGAAATGGTGGCGCAGCGCCGCATCTCTCCCTCCTGCCCTCTGTTGTTCTCCCTTTTCTCATTTCATTAAAGAGCATCATTGATGGATTCCTGCCTGTCGCCCATCTTTTTGTCACTCTTTGCACTTTTCAAATTGAGTCAGATTATATTTGGCCTGTAAATCTACTTCACCAGTCTTTTTAGCTTCATTCTTATGCAACTGCACACTTAAAGGGGTAGAGAACCTGTTTATGTGCCTATCAATTACATCACAGAGCAGGAAGTAGCCCTTACTCTAGATGACATTGCCCTTATGGTGTACAGCTGCAATATGTTGTGTAATCTTAAAGGCTGCTGCTCCTTCCCTCTTATGTCCACATACACAACACACACACACACACACACTCACACATACGCTGTACCCGGTGCTCACCGATCAGTCTGCCTTTTCCTCAGCTTTTAACGGCTCCCGACAGAACTGCTGTATGGACGTGCTGCTGCTGGGAGCGCGCTGAGTCAGCAGAAAATTACCATTCAACACGGACAGCTACTATGCTGTGATATAGCACTACTATGTGCTGTGATATAATACAACAGCACAACCGTACAACCCCGCAGGGTGAGGGTGGCGGTGGAGGTGGGAAGAGGAAAATGAAGCATATGACTGCAGTTACTCAGCAGCTGATGCGCTCTACAAGGAGGTGCCAAGATTTCACTCTTGGACTTTCACCCTCTCTAGAGTGTGGCGGTTTAGGCACTCGCCTAACGAGATCCCGGGTTTGATCGTGGGAGGAGGCACTAATGCCTCGGGAGTTTGCGCCAATCAAAAAGTCGGTGCTACTCGATGTAGCGACCCCTTGCGAATAAGAGAGGAGCTGCAAGTAGCTGCTACAAAGTTCAGCGCTACAGAGAACGTGAGATTCATGTTACAGGTTTTAAAAAAAAAGAAGAAAGAAAATAGAATAATTGGTCTGAAAATAATGAGCTCAATTTGCAAGAGGAATGACCCGAAGGTGTTGTGTAATAAATTAAAAGAGACCTTTTAGCACTACTGACATTTGCAAAACAAAGACTCATACCGACACAGAGCTAGTATTGCATGCTGAAATTATAATTACATTGATTTTCTTTCCTTGTCTTTTTTAAGCATTTTTTCCTGGATCTTTTACTTTAGAGTTAGTTTAGCGTCTTGATTTTATGAATTATTATCTAAATTTAAATGGAAATGTGGGCACAGAAAGCAGCGCCTTCTTAGTTATTTCAGTAGCCCGAGTTTAGTTCTGTCACAGTCCATTTGTTAGAGATTTTACCCCACCCCCTGGTTTGTCCTCACCAGTTCCTATCTCATAAAGCTGCCGGTGTGTGTGTGTGCGTCTGTACCTGCAGTACAATCGGGAGCTGCTCAGGTGGGTTTCTGTTCTCTACGCCCATCGTCAACCACACCTGAAACGCTGTCAGCTGCTCTGCGAAGAAAGGACTGTGCTGTGGAACACAAGAAGCAATAAAATATTTATCACCATTTCAAATAATTTGTTCTGCTTCGGCTTTCTCTCTCTATCAAATGGACACGCGCGCGCACACACACACACACACACGCACGCACTCATAATGAGGCAGTCCTGCAGTTACAAGCCCATCATTTCATAAAAACATGAACATAATGAGCTCAGGAGTGACACTGCACTGCAGCAACAACATAAATCCTGATCTGTCATGATCACCTTCCCCTCTCCTCTCTCTGCTGTCATGGCTCCGTGCCTGATTGATTGGCTGCTGGCCGCAGAGGTTTCGATCATGCAGAGTGTTTGAATTGCGACAGCCTCGTGTAGACTGTTGATGGATGTCGGGAGGGGGAAATATCAGCGCTTCGCTGTTGGATGGTTAAATTAATCTGAGCATAATCAAAGCTTAATAACCCTACGCACTCAGACACTGACAGAAATGTGAAAAGCAGCGCCGCTTACTTAAAGAAGACACCCGTGATGAAAGTTTTTTCCATTGGGTATTGTTGAGACTTTTGACACACATAGCCACACAGTACTCTATATACATAGTCTAAGGAGCTGTAAGGAAAATGTAAGTTATTACATAAAGTAACAAAGACGTGTGGCATTTCTGTTTCCATATAAAATTAATTTGGCTGTCGGGGTGTTTTACGGGTCCTAGAGAGGAGTTAATTAACACGAGCAGGGACTCGACATGTAAAATCTACCCTAAATAAACGTCTGCTTTTTTTTTTCCTTTATTCTGCTGTGACAAAGTCCAACAAAGAGCGAAAAGAGTCGAAGCACATCAGAGAGGAATTAAAGGCTCCTGAAAGACGGAGCAGGCAGATCCGCTTTAGGAGTCCTCAGAGGCTCAATTATAGTGTTGGTAAGTGTTTTTAGCCCAAGTGCAAGAGAAAGTGGGAGGAGGAGTGAGTGTGGAAAACTGCTCCCGGGGGAGCGATGCTCACCTCCCAGGGCCAGGTGGAGAGAAGGTGGAGTTCCCATATAAGAGTCTTAACATGGGAAAAGCTGCTGTGTGTTCTGCATCGTTGTTGCAGAGGCTGATAACTGTTGGTCGGCTCAATCTGGCTCAATCTTGTCCCACAGCATCATAGGCAGTAATGCTGCAGGACCATCAATGCAACCGACCAGTGAGACTGCTTTGATGGCCATGCAGCTTTGTCACAAGAGCCTAACAAAGGCATTTTTTTGTCTGAGCCTAAAACCTATTCGCTTTGCTGTTTAAACCTAAGTAATTCTGTTTCATAGTCCTGACAAATTCAGCTGTTTAAACCTACTAAGACACTTTTGTTCCTTAAACCTAACCAAGTAGTTCTGCTGCCAAAACCTGATAAAAGACTTTAGTTGCTTAAACTAATCAAAGCTACAAGAAAGATCAGAACAATGCAACGGGTCAGCTGCACTAAGGCCCTGGAAAAACATCACTTACGATGCTGTAGGAAAAACACACCAAGACAGTGATAGAGATACGCTGGTGACTCACACAGATACAAAAAAAGTGTTGTGTTGACCCATATTTGTTAAGCCATCACCAGCTCAATCAGCTTTTTTCGAAGAGCGCTTCCATTACACTCAGCGTCTCCATCACGGTCCCCTGCCTCGTCAGTAAATTTAACAATAAACAGTCGAGCGGCTGAAAGTGCAGGGCCGGTGCTTTCTGGAACTATTTTTTATTTGACGCTCATACTTGAGTTATTAGACTTGACATTTTACAATGTAATCCGCGGGGGATGAGTGTGTGCGAGTGTGTTTGAGAGATTAATAGAGATGCTGTATATGCGGGTGGTGGGGAACTTGCAGTGCAAACAAGAACAGTTTGTTGTTTACAGGTGTCAGTGCTGGACACATTCAAGATAAAAGACATCCATCAATGCTAGAGGTCCCCCCTAGCCACCAAGTTTCATGCATTTAATGCCAAAAAACACAACAACAGGATGCATCAGAGGCGAGAGAGCTCTTTGCTTATTTGTCTCTCGCACACTTACTCTGAAGGCGGTGCCCTCCTCGATGATGGTGGGCAGCTGAGAGAGGCATATGTCCACGGCCAGGTCCCACGCTTGCCTGTAGAGAGGAAACACACACACACAGCCTATGTAAATGACATCATATGTCATGAGGAACATCCCTAAAGAAAAACTTACCAAGGTGTGTGACTTTTCAGGAAGAGTAACACAAAATTAAATAAACATCATTAAGAAATTGCAAACCAAATGTAGTATTGTAGCGTGGCCAAAGGAAGCTTCATTAAACTGTGACGCTGTTTCAGATGACTCTCTTTACAAGTTAGAAGCTGCAAATATCAAAAAGCTAAGACTCAAGCTAAGACTTTCCCTACCAGGCACCAACTGAGACCCTGAATCTGAGAGTTTAGATCCAGTGATATTTTCTAAAGGACGATGCCTGCTAGAGTGTATGATAGGGTAATGATTGTTCAACTCAACTCTTTAGATCTAAGGACGGCATATCCAGGCCACCTAGTCACCAGGCCTCTGAGTGACCCTGGTAACAAACACACATATTTATCCCTATAACCTCCAGAGTCTTGGAAAATAATGTGCTCTCTCCTTTTACTTATTTATGCACCCTTCACCTTAATGCAGGAGCAACAGTAAATTTGGTGCGGTGGTATTTTTGAGGTGGTTCTCGTGTTTTTAACCACAAGGAACTGTGTGACTCATTTCACACAGCACCTGATCATTGGGCTTCAGGACCAAAAAAATCCAAATAACAGACGCCCCAAAAATCTTTGATCTCCAACATAGTTCTTTACATAGCACAAAGAGTCTTAATACCTTTTCTCTGGTCTTTTATTTTATTCAATTTCTAACCGAAATTCATGGAAATAGTACATTTTATTGCTGAACACTTGGCAGTGCTTTCATTCCCTTATTGTTTTTTAACCTTTTGGTATTCTCCAGACTAACTTGCCAAGGGTTGGAGGAAAGCTTAGGGTTGGGTAACTCTCAGATGTACTCGTTCTCATGTAGCTTCAAGCAGAATCAACATACGCAGGTCATAACTCGGACCTGGGCCGTTTTTCCCATCCTGCCACTCACACTCACTCACGTCTTCTCCCTCGCGCTCCTCATCATGCACACGCGCTTCTTTAAATTCCCAGCCCGAGGTCCTGAGGAGGGCAGTGAGGAGCCTTTAATCCCGTTCGAAACACAAGCTCTTCTCTCATGGCCATCATTTCTAATTCATGGGGTTATGTAACTCACATCAAACCATATCACAGCTTCTCTTTTCTCTCTTTCTGCCCGTCTCTCTTCTCCCCTTCACTTTCCAAGCCTCGGTGGGGCTTTTTCCTCTCAGTTAACAGGAGTCGGGGGTTGAGTCATGTTCCCAGTCGATACGCAGCAACGTAATGTGATGCTGAACCACTGATGCTGAGTTCACTCTGTCTGAGACTTTAATGGCTTTTCCCATTATCTCAATGTGATATAATAGAGCTGCACTCTTGGTCAACAGCACAGTGTTAAAGACATAATGGACCCACTGATGAATGTGTAACATGCAAACATGCAATACAGCATGTGGGTAGAAAGCATTTGTGGCTATTACAGCTTCTGTCAGCTGCTGCAAATTATAGCTAAACAGAAGCGTATATCAATTCAGGAGCCAGCGTAGTCACCTTCCAGTGAAAATATTACCCTGTGCAAAACACACATTACTGCTTTATTAAGAACAGATGCTGCTCCTTTTACAAAGTGTTGGTGCCATATGAGGCCTAATTTTTGACGTACTAGCCCTGATTATATTTACGCACTGGTTCAACTAAGACTTCTGTTTACATGAATGTCTCACATTGCAGTTAGCAAACAAATGATGCAGCCATATGTTTCTGAAAGATGTTAATACTAAAACATACAAAAAAGGCCAAACTACTTCTAGATGCACAAGTCAGAGTGCTGTATCATGTTCTTTAGTTTTTTTATCCAACTCGTTTTTAGAGGACAAACGTGGAAAAACATCTTGCTAACCAACCCAATCAGGTTTAATCCTCGTGCAGACGCTACGCTGAACTGTGCAAGTTGCCACAGTAGCTTTAGGCTAGGTGGGAACCTTGTAGAAGTGTGACGAGGCTGGCTTCAAGAGTTAGACACACATGTGAAGTTGTCCAGTTTTAAATCAATAAAAAGCCTTTTTACAGTCTGACACATAGAATGGGTTTGGTCTCCGTCTGCAGCTTATTCCCCTTTCTAATAACTCATCCAGCTGGATACTTGACTTGGACGTGTGAAAGCTTTGATTGACACTCGTCCTGACATAAGGAGCTGACCGGTGTCTGCTAGGCCTCATCATCACTCATATCACTGATTTAGTCCTCTCCTCTGATTTGTGCTGCTGGTGCTTTTCGGAGCATTTTAAATTGAATTTCTTTTCCATCTTCTACCGACAACCCAAGCAGATTGTGCAGATCAACATGTAATATGAAGTCATGTGAAGGGAAGGACAAAAAACCACATTGGAGATGTGATATTACGCGCAACTGAGAGAAGTCAGTGCAACAACAGAAGAGGGAATGCTCTTAGCAGGTATGAGCTCACTTTAGTCAACATAAAGTGAACAGGTAGTATGTAGTTATTGAAGAAAGAAGACTCAACAAACTAGAAAGTGAGTCAGTAACCTTAATTATACTAGAGCTGGACTCTTTGAAGTATTATAGTATGTGTATCCTTAACGCTTTCAATTTCATGCTCATCATCAACACTGGCACTCCTATGACTCCATCCAGAGTCGGTTCAAATTAAATCTTCTCAGGGTCACACCATATTGTGGCTCTACTGCTGCTAAAAAGTTCCCCACTTAGTGGAAACCTCTTCTTTCTCCGGTGTAACTTAAACTATTTATTACTTGTAACATTGTACTAAAGTCCTGTAATGCTCCGTTTGCCATACAGCAACTTTAAAAGTCATTTTGAAATGCTTCTTTAAATGTGGCCAAATGTGATGTGCTCTGATGTAATTATACGAGCAAAAAGTAAAACTTCTACAAGTAGAGGAGAGAAGAAGCAGCTGGAGTTTCCTTCACAGTTATGGTAATCATTAATAGATTGGCGCCGATGGAGCCACGAGAGCCTTTTTTTGGACATATGATATTAACGTTATACTCTGCTCGGAATTAAACGTGTTTTCTCGGTTTCATAACTTCAAGTACTGGGATTACAATCTGTGTGCACACATTGCCAACAAATACCCATGCCTGCTGGTGTTTATGTAACCCAATGGTGTGGAAACCAGCAGACAGAGCAGCGCTATCAGCGAGGACACACTCAGGGGGAGGAGACTGCCGCGCGGTTTAGGATGACAGCATTAACTTGGATGATGTCCGTGAATCCGAATGAGTAACTCATCACCAAAGCCCGTCTGTGTGTGATGAGGGGACAGAGCAGGGGGGACCAGTTGGCGCTGACTAAGCGCTTTTTTTTTGTGTGCGAGCGCGTTGCCTGCAGAGAGTGGTGCAGCAACGCGCAAACACGAGCGCAGATATATAGCAGACACACACCCACGCACACTCCCACACTGAAAATGCCCACGAGGGAGTAATCAAACTGGGTTTATCTGCTCTCTCCTATCTCCTCCATCTGAATAACAATCGCCGTTGTTGTTCAGGCACCAACATCGATCACCGAACACCCAAACTGCTTAATTCCTCCTCTACACTTACCTTCCTTTCCTATGCTCATCCAAATTTGTATTTTTCCCACTTGCCTTACATCTCCGGCACGTCCCTTTTTTATGCCCATTCGGTTTCGTTTTCTGCACTCTTAAAGCGCATCTCTGCTGTTAATCTGTCGTGCTTAATACTGCATGTGCTGCTGTAAAACAAAGTGATACTCTTAAGTTCTTTGGCGGTAAACTCTGCAATGTACCCACAATCTAAAAGCAGTATTCTTTACAATAAGTGATGCCAGGCTGTTACACAACAAGTCACTCCTTGAGGCAAAGAGAGTGAGAGATTTTTTTTTTTTCCAAACACAAGCCAGATAATGAGTGGGAGAGATGGAGGGAGGCATTTATAGAAGACCAAGAGGAGAAACAATAGATAGTGGGAGAAGTGTTGGTGTAAGTAAAGCAAGATAGACGACGGGATAATGTTCCTACCAATGACTAAAAGACTTTATAAGCACGTCTCTGTGTTTACTAGTGTAGTTATCAGAATACATGACTAATAAACTTGTGAGTCGCAAAGTGCGCGAGGGATAAGTGAAACCTTTAAACTCTTAGTTTTTTGTTATTTAATAATTCAAAAAGGGTTTTTTTGTTTTTCCCCGGGTTTATTTTTGTGGTGTTTTAAGCTAAATCTGCCACGCCTGACACAGAGAGAGATGTCCCACAAAGTCTTTTAACATCCCCCCCAGAGGACAAGTGCTTTTTCGTGGCTTTCAGTCAAAAGGTGGACGCATTTGGCTGCAGGTTAACGTGAGTGGATGGCAGCACTTTTACTCTAAATCCAACTCTTGTCTCTGCACTGCATTGATGTCGACTACAAAATAGATGTAAAGACACGGCAGTGAAAATGACAGAGAGATAAGAAATGAACATGCAGATTCATCTGCTCTTTATTTTAAATGATGCTCATCTGCACAGTCACCACACCGGGCTACAGCAGCAAGGCGCTGTAGTGCACAGACTAAGAGAGCATGGGGAGAGCAAAACCACAGACGAAAATGAAATTATGACAAAAAGCAGCCAAGCAACACCAGAGAGAAAGAAACTGCAGTTCCTTGAATGACTACTTGAGGCTGACACCCAATTTTAAAGCAGATACACGCTGACGGGGCGGGGATAGGTTAGTAGGTAGATTGATTGCCCCATGATCTGAAGGTTGGTGGTTCGAGTCCACTGAACGGCTGGGCGAATGGGTTAAATGCAGGGAGTAATTTCCCTATGGAAGTATATTAATAAAATATACATTAACATGCTTACCACATGCTACAAAGCACAGTTTGGTCTCCATATGTAACCAACCCCATCCTGACAAATACACAGGGGGTGAATCTGAATACAAATCGCCCATTTTGATGTCATTATGGGTTAAAATTGTGAAGAATTAAGGCACGGCCTGCTGTTGAAAAAGGGTATGTTCAGAACTTGGGTGTACTAAAAGACACCCAAATCTCTACTCTATGAGTTTTGTTTGGATTACAGATGCAACTTGTGACAGTGGCTGACTTCCTCAGCTCCCTCCTACCCACCCAGTTTAAAAACTGAAAACTAAAAAACTATAAACTTAAGTTTAGACATGTTTTAGTGTTCGCCCGTCCTGACTGCAAAGACAAAGAATTTCCTATTTAAAAAGACATGACTCAAACCTAACCCTGTGTGTGCACGAGGAGAAGAAAAGAGGAAGACCACGGAGAACAGTCATGGGCGTAGTGATGGAGGACACGCAGACAGAAGAAGATGCTCGAGAATAAGGATGAAGTGGAGGCAGGCGAGCCGCTCAGCGACCCCTCGTGTGAGCAGCAAAAAGAAAAAGATGACTTCACATACAGATATACATAGAGTACAGTGTACGTGTACTATTACTTGTCAGAACACGCTTCCCTGCTTTGTTAGTGGTACTACGGGTATACTGTAAAAATTAACAGTCAGTCAACATAAACACAGACTGTGCCCCGCCCCTGGTGAAGGCAGCTGTGTGGGCCTCAGCAATGTGGAAGAGAGCAGCACATGGAGCCAAACTGGCAACGTGCAAAAATAAATGAGAAACAAGATTCATGGAAACTAAACTTAGTACAAGCGAAGAGCATGCATATGCTCCAGAGAAGCAGCAAAGAAAGACACCTACATGTTTTGGCTTACACTTCTCCAACATTATATTTAGAGGTTGTGAGAGTAATAAAAGCACCTTTAATATGTTGTAGTAACTGTGGGTACACACATGGGTTTACATTTTTATGCAGACCCTGTTTTGACAGCAACGCTCTTGGTCACATTACTGCACATGCAAATGCACGCTCAGCTACTGGACACCTTCTCTTGCTTCTGTTTTCAGACAGAGCGCAGCGCCGTTTCTGGGACACACGTTGAAGTGCATCCGGTAGAAAAACAAACACTGTCATGAGCGAGCACGATCAGCTCTGATGTCACGTTCTCAGGTCGCTTCTTTTTACTGGATTACTCTTGAAAACAGAAGATTTGAACAGCAAGTGGGTCGGGTTGCGCCTCGGTGAAAACGTCTACTGAATGCACACAGATGAAGCTGAATGACAGCGTGCCATTAAACTCTATAAACTCTATCCAAGTGCAGTTAAACTCCTAGAAATATCTCACTGCAGTCAAAGTGTTTTTCCTAATTGCTTCGGTAAAAAGAGGAATTAGAAAACCAAACTAAATGCTCAGAAAGACGCAAAGTAATTCTAGTGGAAAACAGTTTCAGACTCTAGTTTTCATTTAACAATCAAACCCAAAACTTTAGAACAATTGTGCCCTGCGGCAGATTTTTCCTTCGGTGCATAAGATGCCAGACTTGTGGCATTTTTAATCTCCCCACACTAACAATCATTAAACATGCACACATAAAAAAGAATACGCTGTCTGCTCTCTAATCATAACATGTGTTTGTTAGACAGTCTGCTCAAACTCCAACTGCAGTGTGCCTTAACAAATAGCAAAGCCTCAAGGATGACTCCGCCTCTTACTCTCTCCTTCTGCTTTACAGAGCTGCGGACATCTGTGTTATCGGTGTGCATGAAAGTGAGCCCCGAGCTCTGTTTGTGCGCGTCTTACCACATGGCGTGCATGTATGTAGGGGGCAGGCGGGGGCTGCTGACTGGTGTGCAGTTGTATGACCTCATTATCCTCTCTGCTAACAGAAAATTGCGAAACAAGCTGGCCACCAGCAGGTCCTGACGAAACAACTTCTGGAACAAATCTGAAGAAAGAGAAAGGGAACATCAAATGATTTAAATGAACACGGAGATAGGTTTGCGAGTGGGGAAAACGGGCGCCTGAACGACTCCATAAACATAAAAGACGCTTAACTAGTGCGAGGTGACTACTTTGGAGAAAAACGGGCTAGTCTGTTTGTGTAAAGGGCAGGAAAATGCAGATTTAAGCCGTGTCGCAGTCACGTTTTCGTCGACTCATTAGTGTATTCGCCAATTCACTGTAATGGGGCCAGGCCAATCCCACGGCAATCTCTAAGCTTATGATTATGATTACTTCGCTTGTGTGTTGGGGATAGTTTACGAGACGCACTGTCTGACAGCTTCTGTGCCCACTGTTAGAGTTGGGCTGCTTAAACACTGAAGTGTCATTGTGGGGGGGTGTGTGTGTTTGTGAGGCACCAGCGTGTGTGTGTGTGTGTGTGAGATTTGGATTAGGTGTGCAGTGCCTTCATTACTGGGACTCTTTCTGATGCGGGATGCTTCATTAACAGCAGAGCCCCGAGGGTTTAAAAGGCTTCTGCAGCCATCAGCCTTGTCACATTGCTATTCTAGCTGGGATACAGTTTGTCTCATGAGAGTCTGAGCCCTCCTCTGTGTGGATATGCGTTGCATTCCAGCAGACAGGTGGCCAATGAGGGAATCTGTGTGCGATGCATGCAAATCGTAACGACGTGTTGGAAAAAAAAGGAAATTGTGAGCGTTTTTATCTGGGGAGGCTGAGCTTGAGGGTGACGGCTAATGGCAGCGCTGTGTGTTGTAAGCAGCAGTTTTGCTACGTTTGTGTGTGTGTGTGTGTGTGTACGGCTTTTTACGTCTGCCAAATTATGTTTAAATGATGTCCCCAATTACTCTGCTCAATGCTCCAAACACAATTAATCTCAATTTGAGCAGCCAACCTGCACGTACTGCACTTTTGGCATTTTATATAAAACAGCTTCACTATTTTCTACCACCGGGGACATTCTCAAAGTTTTAGTACTGCTGATGCGTCACTACTGCGCAGTTTTTATTAGGTGCCCTAATTTGAGGCTCCCCGAGAACTGCAACTCGTGGGTCATTTCATTTTTCATCACTGTCCAAACGCGTTCAAATAAAAGCGCCTCAGATGTCTTTGCAAGCTCGTCTTCTCTCCGCATCCAACACGAGGAAACGTTCCCGCGTGTTTGCCCATCTAATCATTTTGATTTATCACTACAAAAGAAGAAATTAAGCCCTTACCTTGTTTTTCATAATTTATTGTGCTTTAACTATGTTATAACGCTTCATTGTCCCTAATTAGAGAAACACGATGGTGGTTTATTTATGTTAATTTTTAAAAATGGACATCGACCTTCGGGTCCGCCATGGAAAAATAGAAGAATTGATCTTATTGGCTGATTTTCATCTCCAGGCAACTTAAACTTTATGCATCAAAATTAAAACAAAACATCCACACAAAAGCACCGGGACACAGATAACAGCCCATAAGTGCATACATGATTGGACAAAGAAGTGTTGGGCATACAAAACAAACACTAAAGAAGCAAACAAGCACAACTCAAACAGACACTTATCCAGATTTATGTTTATTGTTCATATGTTCCATTTCATTTCTGGATGAGGACTGACTTCCGGTTTAGCTCAAACTAACCTGTATTGTGGGTGGTTCAGTGGGAGTATCTATTCAACCTGTTTATTGTATTAGTTCATATGTTTTGGTTTCGGTAATCACTGCCAAGAGAGACTTGCCATAAACTTCTGAGACTGGAAAAAAACAAAAGAAAACCTAAACTAAACCATTTTCAAGAAGTCACCTTGGACACCGCTACAGTCGTTTCACTGCTTCTGCTAATTGCTGGAAAACGTCAACGCTTTAACTTAAATTTGTTTTAAGAGAAGAGGATGAAGTCAGAGAGGGCTAAATCTAGGATGGGCAGTGAGCACGGACTATGATGGCGTAGCCAAAAACAAATTCTGGCCTTTTGATGTGCTCTGTGATGACACCGTGGCACATGTATGTTATGGACATTATGAGTATTTATACCCTCCTAAAGAAAGAGCTGTTCGTGAAATGAGGCCGATCTGATCAGTACGTCTCTGCTACAAGCAGTCGGCTTTGCGTGTGGAGCCGAAACATCCAGCAATCATCATCACACGGCAGTGACTGGACTCAAAGTCTGCACTGGGACTAATCCTGGTTTAGGGTTCCCTATTTAATTATTCCTCAGCAGACAGAGGGGTTAATCCCAGAAAAACCCATTACTGTGGACAGTTTAGGCGGTTTGCAGCAGATTTTGCCCCTTTAGACACCTCAGCTCATTTTAGCAATATATGACAAAATACTGGCGACCGTCAGTGCCACTCCTCAGCCAAGCCGACCTCGACCGAAACACTACGTTTGATGTCCACAGAGAAGTCACAGATGTGCTGCTCTAAAGCTCCCTGAAGTTTTTTAGCTGATGGTTACTTTTTAGTGTGCATTCCAGGCTGTGATATTTTCCCAGTGTCCTTCACTCCCAACATTTGTTTTGGAAGTTGAGATGCGTTTTATTCGGGATGCGCTCACTTTCTATCATAAAAATGTTTTTGACCCAACTAATATCTTTAGATCTATTAACATACAGATTTTGGGGGAGAACAGCTTTCTCTTGACTGTTAAACAAAGCCGTGTGGCTGCGTGTGAGCGCCTCACCTCGAGGCAGAACGTTCCAGGCGATTGTGTCGGTGATGGCTGTGAAGATCCAGTTGAGCTCTCCGAGGGGAGTGCGTCTGTCATTGAGCCTGCCAGGGATCCTGCAACACACACACAACACAACACAGATGGCTGTGTCAGCCGCGCTCACTGTATGTCACATAGTTTACTCAGAGGACGAAGTGGCAACTGCTCAGTACTATCATCACGACACATCTGAAGAAATTTACATTTGCACTTAGGCACTTACTCAGAGGCTGAAAAGAAATGTGAGGCAGGATATTCATGCACACTCATACACTTGTGTGCAGAACATATACTGTAAGCCTGTGAGCGCAAGACCTGAGGCACGGAGCGGCACCAAAGACACGTACTGTTTAGCTCAGCTCGTGTGTGAGAGCCACGTGCAAAATGCTTCAGGTGGCACTCGTAACATAATAAACTCCAAGTGGACTTTTTAACCAGGTTAATCACAAATCAATTTGTGTGCTGCATCTGTCATTGTCAACAGTAATTAAGATTTGTTTTTCACTGCAGCAGCTCGGGGCGGCTACATATGTTTGTGGGAATGACCGCCTAATCAGATCCTTCAGCTTGTCTGGCATGAAAGCAACCTCAACTCTCCCAAAGTGGCGAGAGCGTGCACGCACCTGGTGCAACCCCACGTCCCATGAATAAGGGCAGCTTATCCCTCTAAGAACTGTGTGCTTTTGCTATCCTTTAACTCTTTCCCATATTAAAAAGAACAAATAAGAGATTTGACAACAATTAGAACAGGTTTTTATTTTTTCCAGGGGTGGCCCTAGTATGCTGTAAAGGCACATGTCACCCTCACTAACCAATGATGCACACCCAATCGGTTTGGACCCAAAATATGACAGAAACTTAAGGTTATGTATATAACCCCGGTTCTCTGAGTAGCATGAGTGAGTGTCTCACTATGGGAACGCCCCCTGCGTGACCTCATCAGAAGCTCAAATACC
>VUQR01016507.1:32161-53370 GCA_015108515.1 Hemichromis elongatus
AATATAGTCTAAGTGGTAAAAAAAAAAAAAAAAAATTACCTCAGATAACAACAAAGTTTAAAATGAACCTTCTCTGGTAATGAGTTCTTTAGCTGAGCGTCAGAAATGGAAAAAACCTCATATTCTTTCGTTTTTAAGCAGCTGTGGGGAACATTAAAAGGTGATGCGTGAGTAAACCTACGTAGGAGGGAAGCCATGAAAGCCTTTTAACGTAATCCCAAAAAGTTTAAAATTAATTCTATACCCAACAGGTGAATGGCAACCTCCGGGGCCGAAAGATGAAGCTAATTCCTCTCATGATAGAGAAGTGACTCATTCACCGTAAAGGGCCTCGCTCTCTATAGCTAATCTGCTCATTCACAGTTTGTGCAGGCAATGGCTGAAGTGTGCTAAAAGCCAATCGCTGTCAACTCCGCTAATTCAAGTCACTGAACGGGCGCACTCGACCACGCTGTTGGTGCCTTTTGGAGCGTTTCTGATGGCCTGTTATGACCTGTTACTGCTCCAGGTTTTGTGAGTGAAATCCTGGCATATTATTACATCTGCTCCGAGCTGAGGGTGAGCCCTCTTCTTGAGCCTCGTCCTGACAGAGTTCCTTTCCTGTTAAAAGGGCGTTCTTCCTCATCGGCGTCACCAAGCGGCTGCTCATAGGAGACCGTTGGATCATTGGGGTTCTCTATCTAATACTGCAGGGTGTTTACCTGACAGTAAGTCCCTTGAGATGGCTTCTGTTGTGCATAAATAAAAGGGAATGTACATGAAGACAATCTCAATTATAAAGATGATGGTGCTCATCAGGCTAGAAACGGTTAGACAAGCACACAGTTGGACAGTTTACACATGACAGAAATTCATGACCCGAGTTACCCTCCCCAGCCAATCAACAAAGATCAGCCCAGTAAGCAGCCTGTAAGTGTGTGAAGACTTCTCATTGGCTAAGGTGCACACCCATAGGTTTACAATCAGCTACATGGTGGACAGCAACGGTGAGGAGAAAGCATGGCTCTCCAGAAAAAACACTGCATATCAGGTTAAGTCTAATATTTTCCCCTCAGCTGCTAACGGTATTCTCTTTTTAAACATGAGCCTGTAAACGTGTGGAAATAAGATATTGCTTTTGGTCATATTAATGCAGAAATATAAATATAATATCTGTGTACCGGGTTTTATTCCTCATATAATAGCCTGCCATTAATAATTTCACGGTTGTGCATCAATTCAAGGTCACGTATCTCATGAATTTCATATTTTACAGCTTTTTTTTTTTTTTTTTTTTTTTAAATCAGGACAGTTTCATGTTGAAAACATCTCCAATGCGATCTATTGAGCCTATACTAAAAGGTCAGCATTTTGCTGCTGTGTGTGTGCTGTGTACATCTCCGAGGCGGACGGTAACATGAAGGGTCAAGCAGAGAAGGTCTGGATTTCTCTCTTTGAAGGTTTTTTTGTTCTCTCTGCTTGTCGTGGCTGTACATACTAAGAGACCATTACAGGAATCAAAGCTACAACATAGTCCATTCTTTAAGATTGTGCCTTTGTCTTTGACAGAAACTACTTTGAATTTCATTTTGATTTAGCAGAAAGACTCTCGAACCATTGTTAACCTGTCACGTCTTTGATGTTTCTCTTCAGTGTTTTACTCGCGGCCTAACGGCAGAATGAGATGAGAGGGAAAAATGTTTTCCCTAGCGCCATCTCTGACGCAGACATGTGACGTTTCTGGGTGCTAAAACTCTCCTTACAGCATTCGGGCAATATATTACTTTTTCTACTCTCCTGCAGAATAATTCTGGTGAGACAAATGATGAAAGACAAACAGGACAAGAGAGCTAGAGCACGAGTAGATACCGTCAAACCCACCGACTAAAGCTGGTGTGGTTGAGAATTTAGGAAGTGGGGGTGGGGGTGGGGGTGAGGTTATTTCTTCAAAGGTGTTCTTCATTGCTCTAGTGGTTTTACCATCCTGCCATGGGAATCGTGCCGCAGTAGCTTTTGCCGTTGTGTACTGGGGCATTTCCTTATAACACTCATCCAGGAGAGAGTAGTGGGGTTTGACAAAAGGGGGGAAAAAATGGCGTGTACAAATGAAAAGATCAGAGAGAAAAGCGCAAACAAGCAAAAAAGATTTATAGTCAAGGTAATAAGAACCATGCCAAATAAATCGTGTTAGAATTATGACTAATCCCCACTAATCTTGCAGAAACATGGGAAGCAAGTCAATAGTGAACAACAAATAACACAGCTGCACATCCTCTGGGCCCACAACAGGTAAAACACTTCTTCGACACGTAGTGTCTGAGATATCAGGTATAAACAGAGTAGAAATAAACAGCGAGCGATGAGTCACATAATTTATAATTTATGAAATGTAACAGATAGAATAGCAGGAGGAAAGACGAACTTTAAGCAGAGTGAGAGTACAGTTGAAAACAAGAGCAAACAATCCTAATTATAATCCTGTGCAGCAGGCTAATGACAAGAAAGTGAAAGATTTAGCTCTAGCTTTTTGCATTATGAGAAATATGTTTTTATCATCTCTTTTATTTTTCCATATGTGCTCATTTTCATTAACAAACGTGTTCTTCAGATGTTTCAAATAAAAGCTTAATAGAAAATATGTAACTCTTGAGTGTGGCGTTCACACCTCCACTGCAGAAGCGACAAGCTATTTCCAGAGGAAGATAAAAACTGGCAAATGACACCTTTAACTTTGTGATGGGCAACAAAACAAAGCGGAGCAGACGACAGCTTTTCTCAGAGTTGCAAACCAAGATCATACGTCAAGGATAAATTTCCACATTAGTGGAAAGTGTCGCAACTTAAAGCGAGATTCGTGTCGGGACATTTGTGCCCGTTTGTTTAGGTATTTGAGAATCGAGGTAGACATTTTTGCATGCGGGGCTTCAAAAATCACCAGGTAGCGTGATGTGGATAGTTATATCTATGTGTAGGCTCGAAGTTATAGTGAGCCTGAGCAGCAAAGGAAGCTACGGCGGAGTTCACCGCAAAGTGAAGAAAAACAAAAAATTAAGGTTGAAAAAAGCAGCCTGAGAAACTCTTTGTATGTCACACCTTCGGTTTTCTCTGGGGCTAGCCGAAGCACTAACTGTCACAAGCAAGTGGCACCTCCCTTTAAGGGCACCCTCACTATTCTGCAAACGTTTTTCTGATTAGCTCCAGCTCGCAAACAAACGATTTCACCGTGGTGTGGTCGGGGCGGTCAGTTCTCACAGTCAGACGTGTGTGGCTGCGATGACCGCGTCAGTAAAACTAAGACTGCCTGAAAACGGAGACTTTGGAGCAGCCCGAGTCTTGAGCTTTTGGCTCAAAGGATTTACTGGCCTGAGCTTGGGTCCTCTACCAGAGACCCGAGAGTTCGAGGGCTCTGAGCAGTAGCTCCATTGTTCCCGGGACTGGGGCTGGCTTTGGTAGCATGGGGGCTTAGCCTGCGGCATACCCTTTCTGGGATTCGAACCTCCAACCTGTTGTTCCAGCTACTATTATAGGGAAGATAATAAAGAAAAAGCAGACTAAAACACATTTAAGGTGGATAAATCCTACAATCTGAGAAAATGAACTGCTACGAAAACCACTGACAGAGTTGAGGGATTAGAAATATCCTCTCCAAAGAACAAAATGATGTTTTGGACAGGAAAAAAAAACTGCGTCATTGTGGGACTGCTGCTGTGGACAAAGCACCAAAACACACCCAGAGCAAAGGAAAAAGATTATAAAGACGCACAGGACAAGGATGAGCACACAAGCTCACAGTTTCTCCGTGTACAGCCTCATCAAAAAACTAATTAGAGTCCAGTGGATAATCAAATGTGGAGGTAATGTGTGGATGTGGGCTCGCAGGCCGTCTCTGGCTGTCAGCGACAGGCAGAAATCATAATCCGAGTAGGTGAAGACGAGTCATTACTCACCTTTAGCAAACAGACTGTGACATGTCATTAAGAGACTGCTGACACAGTCTTCAACTTCAGCACCTCAAGGTGCTTTCCGATGAGATGTACTGTTTTCCGCTGAGATTTAACAGCCCGTTTTTAGCTTACTTACTTAGGCTTCAAAAACCAAGTCTCACTCAACTCAGTTTATAGGTGTCATTTTACCCTACCCCCGCACCCGAGGTTTGAAAAAAGAGCCACGCTGATGGTTCTGTGAAACTACTAAAACTCTGGATATGACATCCATATCTAATGTTAATATCAATCTCAGTGTATGTGCCTACGAGCGAGAGATGTTCCACACTCCGCCATTTGGCACCCGCAGGTTTATTCAAGAAATGTGAAGCTTTAAATCTGCCAAACTGCTGCTGCTTCAACTGTGAGGAGGAAACAAAGGCTGAGAATTATACCTGCAGGATGGAAAACAAGCGAGAGGGCTGACAATGACGGCGTCGAGAGCAAAAGAGACAGACAGCAGAGAGTGACACGAGGAAAACAGGATAATGATCTCTTTAGACCGAGCCCTCCTGTAAAAAGGGAGACAGTCAAAGGATGGCTGTGGAGTGCCACTTACTTCTCAATGAGGTCTAACGTCACCCCTGGCACCAACTTGGCACTCTTCTGCATACAAAACCTGGGAATAAAAAAAAAAAAAAAGACAGGGAAAGGTTAGTGATCAGGGCTGTAATGAAAACAAGAGGGACTCACAGACGAGACAATGCAATAAAAGCTTTTGGCCTCTACAGCACAAATTTTATGACCAATGAGGGAAACAATCAACGGATAAACACTCAAATGAAAAACGAGCGCTTCAAAGATTACAACCACTGAGCACTGATAAGTGTATTTTGGCTGAGTTACAGTCAAAGGGGAGGGAGGGAGGCGGCGGGAAACGCATCGTATTTCAAGCGCCTGTCGGGGGTGGGGTGGGGGTTGTTTACTGTGCACGGTTAGCTCCGAGAGGTCGGGCCAGCTGTAAGTCACAGCAGGAAGACGCTCGGAGTCTTGACAGATGCTCGGCTCAACGCTCGGCGACGACTGTGAGTCATCACACACCTGGAAGAGCACAGGTGTGTGTGCGCGCACAAGCACACATTGGTCGCACAAACATCAGCTGCAGGAAGGAGATTGACGTCACAGCAAAAAAAAAAATAGTGTGTTAGTTGTTCTAATCCATAACTCAAGTTTTTATTGAAAAGAGATAATAAAGACAAGGACAAGTCGCGAGTCTGCGTAAACGTGCACGTTGTGCAAAAACGAGCGGTTGGATACGGAGCAACTTGTGACAAACAAAAAACTACAACAAAACATCAGCTGCCCATCGTCCTACTGATGGACAGCAGAGGTGGTCCTTGCTTTCCTCTGACCCGTCAGGTCAAGGTCATCGCCCTGTGAATGTCCTTCTGACAGATGATTAGCCATAATGAGGCGCAGCAGCACGGCACCACGTTTGGCGAAACATCACCAAAAACAGCTCAACTGTCAGGTACGGTCCATCAGTGGAGGAGTGACGATTGGAGCTTCTTTTGTGGGCACAGACCATAAACGCCTCTGTGCACCAGAGAAGTCTGGATTCACGTGTGTGGCTTTATCCCACACCCAAAGCTCAATCCTGCAACGGCACAATGATTCTAAGCACAGCACCACATCTCCAACAGAATGACTAAAAAATAAATAAAAAGATTTGTAGTCACACAAAGAATGTTCAGCATGATGAAAAATGACCCTAACTGATCACTTTATGGTAAATCCAACTTTTTAAATAAAAGAAGGATTTCAGGAGAATGTGATGCCAAATGATGCAATCCATGCTGAAAACACAATCATCTGAGGAAAAAAGGAAAGTGATGCATCAATACATCGAGTTAAAAATGACGTGAAAATGTGAAAAAGCTCCATCTGAGAGAACTACACAAGCTAATAAACTCAGTTTGTTTGTGAAAGAAAAAGAACTGATTGATTCTTACTTAAAGGAAAAAACGTTACCGGGTAAAAACAGATTACACGCTACTTGTTGCTTCTTCTTTTTTTTTTAACACAGCTCCCATTCAGCATGTCTGCCCATCTCTGATTGGTTATTGACTCTGCTTTCTTCGTGCTTGAAAGTGAATTTTAATTCCAAAATTGACAGAAGCCGTGCATACATCGGGAAATTGTATCCCGACTATGACGGAAGTTTTGGCACTTGAATTCAAAGGTTTTATTCCTGCTGCTGGAGAATAATGAGATCCCACATGGCGACGCTGTGACTCGCTGCTTCTTTAAAGAACTGCAAAGATCCTCAGTGTCGCTGACATTCGTGAAAAAACAAGACGAAGGGATGTAACCAGGAAAGCTTGTTCCAGAAAGTCTTAATGATCAGCAGCTTATGGACTGGCGAGCTGTACTGCTAACCATAAACGTTTTGCTGCTCACGGTGAGCACAGGTATATTTGTTTTCCTCTGTATAACACATTTTACGATCACCCTACTCGCACCTACTTTTGAAATTCAGTTGAACCACGGATTAAATATTTTGTTTGTTTTTGTCTTTGCTGGTTGCAAAAAGGGAATCTGTCAATCCCTGGACGTAAACAGAGATGATTAAGTAAAAATGAATTTCAGGCAAAAACAGACAGAAGAAAGTAAACAGCACAGATACAGCAGGAGGTTGCATCAGGGGGTGCGCGCTTCCACCCTGTGCAGGGTGATGGATGGGAGATGGGGTAGAGGGGAGAAGCTGATGGGAGGGGGAGGAAGAGAGAACTTGGTGGCATTGATCGTGTCAGTATCTATAATAAGTCAGATCCGCATTCTCGCTCTATTCGGTTGTGATTGCAAATGATGAAAAACGGACGGACATTCTGGGCACCCACTGCCATCAAAAGGAAGTAATCCTGCGAGTGCTTAACATCACAGCACGTGGAGCTCATCTCCAAATGTTTCCTTCTCCTGTGTTTACATTTGGTCAAAGCAAAACTATGAATGCGGCACAGCAACACAGAACATGTTTACTGTTTAGTAATGAGAAATGAAGGGATTAAAGTTGATAATTAATGGATGGAAGTTCAAGACAGTGCTGTTAAAAGACACAAACGATCAGGAAAAACGAATATCAATCAGCAAGCAGGGGATTCGGCAGTAATGCAGTTTAATAAGAAGGCACAATCATCATTCTGTCTCACAAACATCACTCGAAATGTGCGACATAATTAACCTAGGAGGGAACTCGCAGATCACATCCCTCACAGACCGTATCCGAAGGATTAATATCAAAGCTGAAGTGTTTCCCATTGATTTAGATTTTTATTTTTTGACAAATAAATAAAAGATTAACGGAATCAGCCGCAAGTCAACAGATGAAATCCAACCCTGCTTTCATGGGCTGTAGCTAACGATGGTACTCTGTTGTCTCTTCTGCAGTTCTCCACCTGCTGTAGGCTCTGCTTAGAGTGACCCACCAGGTTGTACCAGAATAAACTACAGCTGTTATCTGTGCTGGAACCGGTCTACTAAGAATTTGTGTAGAAGAAGATTCTGTACCAGGATTTAAAACCAAGAAAAGCCCCAAGATACAGATCAAACTTTTTTGTTGTCACAACTCTTCAAAGTGGCTGCCGAACTTTGGACTGCACCTCCAAAGAGGAAATTGAGGGATTATTACTTACAGAGAGCAAGTCAGCCAAACTTTAATTGGGTTGGTGAATAACTGAGCGTGTGGGCACTGAGCAGAGAGGGTAGGAGTGGGCATGTACATATTCAATTTTGAGGAGGAAAATGAAGCGCTGCTCGTGTGAAGAAACTACAACGCCGCTCCCAGGGTAGGCGGGTGTTGGAGGAGGAGTGGGACGCGTAGAAGGACTCCTGCCGTCTTCCGCAGCTCATTGCTCTTTCAACCAGCTTGCGTGTTTCAAGTCAGCAACTTTATCATTCATGGGTTTGAAGGGTTACTGCATGATATCAAACTTTACAGGAAGGTTTAATGGCAAAGATTAGCTTTGAGGTGACGCAGTAGCCCTTCTAGGACATGAAAGAAATGATTATGCTAGAATTTCCATCATGCCACACTTTGGTAGCCTAACAGTGTAGTGCTTAACACATTCACTACAGATCCCCACTTTAATACCAGGAGCTATGAAAGTGGCACCTAGTGTACACCTGAAGCTGGTCCCAAGCTTCGATAAGTGAGAGAGTGCATCAGGAAGATCACCCTGATACCTGAAATAAGGGAGCATTCGAAAGTAAAGCAAAGCATGCCACATTAAGGCAGCCAGCATTAGTAGTATCATTAAAATGTATGCTGACATCCTAATGAGGAAAAAGGAAGTAGTGCAGTGTTTCCTGGGTTATTTTCTGTATGAAAGTAAACAGTTAATGCTAAAGCGAGCAGAGACAAACTACTGCTCTGAAACACATTCAATGAAAACATCTTTATTGCTCCCAATAAACACAACACATGAAGCGAGCCTGACGAGGCAGCTGCTAGCTCACCCTGCAGTGGTTGGTTGCTTTGACACGAACACCAGGAACTCACTCATACATGGAAAGAAATCATACAATTATTGCCCCACAGTGTTTCCCAAAGGTCAAAGTCAATTTCTTTGTGGTGGTATAATTCACAGCTGTCCCTTAAATGCCTAACATGAAGGCAGAGATTTCTAGATTTAGTAGTGAGTAACAAATCTTTTAACTACTATACACGGTAAGATTTTAAATTTTTGCAAATTATATTTATCTTATTTCTAGTCAAAATATCTCATTAAACGTAAAATAACATTTAGCTACATTTCATTTGGCAGATTTTTGCACTAATTTCAAGCAAAGCGAAAAAATCTGCCAATGGAACAAGTGAAAATTCTCTGGTTTCAAGATTCACTGTCTAAAAACAAGTTCATATATGTCACTGAAATGCTTCTTTGTAGCTACATGTGTCTTTTTTTAAGTTTAATGAGATTTTTGACTAGAAATAAGATGAATATACTTGGTAAGAGTTTTAATTTTTGCATGTTGGAACTGTGGCGCTTGAAAGTTTGTTTCTTGCCCCTTTTGTATCTCCTCCTCACCTCCTCTTCAGCCACCAAGACTTTGTTCGAGTTGGATCATTAATACTTCATACTTTATCCAAACATCTCTGGCCTGGGTCCTGAGGCACAATGTTTACTCATTATTTGGCATCCTGCACGAGCAGTTTGGGAAATCTCTGGGACGTCTGGGGCTTTACGCCTGCTCCGATTCTGGGTCAAAACTGGAAGAAATAGTTGAATACAGCTGCGGTTTCTCTGTTTGAACTACCTGATAGTCTCATTGACTTTTTTGTTGTGTTTATTTCCATGCCAGTCACCATCTGTTTTTTGTTTGTTTGTTTCTTTTTAAATTTTTGATACCACAGCTATGTTGCCATATACATTATAGTAAAACAGGTAAAGATGCTTCGGGATGATAATCTTCAAAAATGTTAAATTTTCAGTTTTATTTCAAAACAAATAAAAGGTTTCGTTTTCTTTAAGGTCTACAGTTGAGGGGTGAGTTGGTGTTTGGTCGCTGTGGTAGCTGAAATATTTAGACTTGAGAGCTGCCAAAGCAGGAGGCCATCGTTGGCCTGAAACAACAAACAGACTTTTGAGAGCGGTAAAGTTTAGGAGTGACTAAAACAACAATGAGACACGTTTGTTAAAAGGAGGGCCGCACTACAGATACCACAGAAAATGATCGCAGATCTCTTTCATTGGTGAAGATAAACCGCTTAGATAACGCACCAAACAACCGTTTCACCGTCAAAGTCTACAATCAAAAAAATACCTCAAGATTGAAAGCAATGAAGAACATAAAACATTAGTTGTGTAGTTCTGGAGGAAAATCGTTTGGAAACATCAGTGATGTACAATGTGATTGCGACCTTAAAACATCCCATCAGTCAAACAATGGTGGAGGCAGAGCGATAGCACGACCATGTACAGCATGGCTGCCAATGGAAATGTGTGTCTGGGGTTTTACTGATGATGTGACTGCTGACAGAAGTGGCAGGACGGAGGCTGAAGTGTAACGTGCAACACTCCCTCACATTTAGTCAAATGGTGAAAAACTGATAGACGGCGCTTCACAGTACAGATGGGTAACGACTTTAAACACACTCAGCACAAAGAGCTTAATAAGGCACAGAAATGAAACGCTCCTCAATGCAATGCACTTAAATGGGTCGGTCACTTGAAGTCAGCTCAGCTGAGTGTGCAGGTATGAGTACCAAATGAAAGGCCTATGTTTATGTCAGTGCCTATGTAACAGAAGCAGACAGAGGAAAGGGGATTACATCATCTAAAAGCTCAACTATAATTAAAGTATTGCTATTTAAAATGTTAAAACATCATTCTGGTTAGCTGATTAATAGTTCAACTAATATTAAACTTAAAAAAACGAAATGAAATGAGCAAACTCACTGTGGAAAACAACTGACCCTAAATTAAAATGAAATAAAACAAACAAAAACTATGACATGTCCGGCCTGGGGCACTGCAAAGTAACCTCCCTCAGACACACGTTGTAGTTTTAGGTTCCTTTTTTCTGCAGAGTTATTGATGAAGTGCTGAATGCTCTGAAAAATACATCTTAGATTATCCATTATTTTACTTTCAGTTTCAAGTGTGAAACTTATGACATCCAAAAGTGGGAATCTAGGGTGTGAATTATGCATGCTGTAATGTAACACACTCGCATTTGTGTAACTTCTTTCTCGTCTTGACCACTCACAGCGCTTTAGACCTCGAGGTTAACTGTACATTTCTGTAGCGCTTCCTTGTATTCACCAGAGAAAACTCGAGGAGAGCGTGTGAACTCGACTCGGAGCGTTCCGTGCCGGGGCTCAAACCAGGAATCTTCTGCCTGTGTAGCGATAATGCTAATCACTGCACCACTATGGCTTACAGCTTACATCTGCATACTACATGCAGCGTTTCATGTCCCGGCTCCACAACATCAGATCTACGGAGAGCTTTTGGGAATGTTCAGCAGTTCCAGTCCTAGAACAGCAAATCTACGTCGAGTATCAACGGCGATGTGTTTGGTGTTAAAAGACACTCGTTTGTTTTAACTGGCTTGTTATAACAAAGAAGTTTGCTACATGCAGCCACACTGACCTCAGCTTCAGAAAAAAAACTTCACGTTCTTTCCTCTAATATTACAAATCTCCATTTGGTAACACTTTATTATAAAGTCCCACTATTGTGAATTTTAACAAGTTTCCCTCTTTAGTGGAGCAGCACAGACAGACTGTAGAGATGTCGTCACATGGAGACAGATCCTGGAGCGACTCCAACAGTGAATAATGGAACAGCAGCGATGGTGATTTTAATGTGGCAGCAGCACGTCTGACATTCAGATGAACTAATCTGGATATATAGTAATCAGCAGATGTCACCAAATGGCATCGCTATGTGGACGGACAAGTGCGTGTTTGAAGAAACTGATGCAAAAATAATGTAAAAAAAATACTTCAGGTGATGATTTAATGGGATATGCAGCTGCCTCATCAGGCTCGCTTCATGTGTTGTGTTTATTGGAAGCAGACGGAGGCTGTCGGTTCCAAACCTGGCATTTACACCAAACAAAACATCAGATCTCGGCAAATCCAGAAAACTTAATTAGAGAGTTATTTTTAAGAGTCTTTCATTTACAACAGTAAACACGGCCCGGTCCGGCCTTCACAGGTGCAAAGTTCGCATATCGCCCTGAACCAATCCTGACCAAACACCTACCCTCAGCCTACCTTTTTGTAAAAAGGGGCAAACAGAGCGTTTGGTGCGTATCAGTTAGAATAATTATTTTCTTTGTTCTGATTGCCAAGACTTGGGAGAACAATTTCATAAAAACAACAATTACATATTCTGATTGCTTAGAGTTAGGGACAGAGTTACACTATGTCCCCAACTCTAAGCCAGGGGTCCCCAATCCCAGTCCTCGAGGGCCGGTGTCCCTGCAGGTTTTAGATGTTTCCTTGATCCATCACAGCTGATTTAAATGGCTAAATAACCTTCTCAATATGTCTTGAAGTTCTGCAGAGGCCTGCTAATGAACTAATCATGTGATTCAGGTGTGTTGACCCAGGGTGAGATCTAAAACCTGCAGGACACCGGCCCTCGAGGACTGGGTTTGGGGACCCCTGGCTTAGAGTTAGGGACAGAGTTACACTCTGATGACTTCAGATGCTTAAACACACGTCACACAGGAAGTTACAAATGTATCGTGTATTCAGATTTACAAGACACTGACACAAAAATACTTAGGGATGGTCCGGGCACCTTCCTTTGGAGGTTTTTTGTGCAGACTAGGCTGAGAGAACTCTGTGAAAAGATTATAAACCTCATCTATTCTCCCCCAGGGGGAAATGAAAAACTCCCTTATGGGGAAAAGTATGTGGGATACCCTGCACCCCAAATAATAATAAGAAAATGGATGGACAGGATTAAGACATGTGCAATGAATCTGTGACTTTCAGGGACCCCGTGGGTCTTGGACAGTTGGCCTCTTCGCTAGGCTGGCACTGTTGACTTGGTCATAGAAAAAAAGATAAGACGGTGCTGATATAGCGACGGATGAAGATGCCGGTCGGGGCAGAAGTAGCAGGTTATGCAGGTAATTCTTTCTTTCACTAAAAATATGAAATGCTTTCAGCGAACAACTAGGAATGGGCTGATCTATCAACCTTTGCTATGGCAGTATTTATGAAGGGGTTTCTGAGGTAAACCTGCTGCTCCCTTCAAATCCACAGAGGTCCCTGGAAACTAGTATGCAAAGGCATATGCAGGGTTATGTAACCCGCTTCCTCTGTAGTTCAATCCACATCAACAGAGAAGAGGGGAAGATGAATGTGTCAACATTTTTACAAGTAATTTACATCTCCCTTATTAAAGCCAAGACTCCGGAATAAGAGCACAGCAGTGCGTGTTCTTGTGAAAGTTTAATTTTCCCCATTTCGCCTATAGAAGCTGGAAATGGGAGGCACAGGCACATTTGTACTGAATGAACATAATGCGGCTGTGCTGTGCGTGTCTGTGTCAGGGGAACTCCTGCTGAATGAAAGGAATCCGAGAAGCGGTCACGTGAACCCTCGCTGCTGCATTTCCATTAAAATCTCATCTGTGTTCATGCTGGGGAAGTTGCGCACACCGTTTGCAGCAAGCGCACGAAAACAACGAAGCCCTACACGAGAAGGCTTGGGCTGAGAAGCAAGCACGAAACACCCAACCATCAATGCCCATCTGTATTGTATGCAAGGGTTGCATTACTGCTCACAGACATGACCAGACCAGGTTAGTATGGGCTGAATTACATCTGATTGTTCTGCCTAAATCATCCTTTTCTTCATAAGTGGCCAAATCTGGCTATAAAAGAGATTACAGTTGTGCTCCTTAAAGGCTTTATTGTGCACAGTGGTGATGCTAATGTTAATATAAGCATCTTGCACATCATGATGTTCAGTGGATAATGTTACTTTTGTTCGCATCTTAAAACTAAAACTAACGAACTAACCCCGATGCCTGTTCAGTGAAATCTAGTTGGGAACTACTACACTACTACATTACATTATATCACACTGGTAATGAACTTGATGAACTATCAGTAAGAGCAGGTTTTGTTGCGCCCGTTCATCAGCACTCAGTGTGGTAAAACTAACACCCATCTTAAATGTGTGCAAGTATTCTTCCTTCCCGTCTCCACTAATCCTTGCTTCCACCTTCATCCTGTCCCTGATTGGACTGATGTCCCATCCCTGACAGATTTAAAGTGTCTCTTGGTTTCTGTGTTTTGATGGATCACTAGTGGGTCATATTTTGACAAAGATGATGGGAAGCTGCAAATAACTTTGATTTAAGAGTCGTATTTATTTTTAGTACATGAGTCTAGTTTAGTATTCCTTAGGAATCGGGATGGTGAAATTTCTCAATCTTTACAATAGCTGCAGTTATATTTCCATCTCGACCTTAGTGGGCTGATCGAGTGAGAGACCCATTAGGCTGACTGACACCGTTGACCCCTGAGCCTGTCTTCTAGCACAGTTTTTAAAAACCGATAAGCATTCTGAGCTCTTATTTAATCCCGCGGTTCTTTTTCTCACTCCCACCACCCCGTGTCCCTGTTGCCTCCCTCTTCATTTTCAGATGCACATCTCATCCATTCCTCTCCACCCACTGCAGCAGCGGGGAAGTCCCTTGAAGATGGTGCTCCATCAGTAATGATTTTCTGCACAGCTGAGCAATGAAAGGTACACATGCACTCAGTCTGCCTGGCTCTCCCTGACTCGCTCTCTCTCTCTGTGTAAACCCCATCATCCATCCCTCAATGCATCTCATTAAAGTTTTAAAGCAAAGGTAAGCCGGCACATCAGTGAATTCTCCCATCCGCCTGCTCTAACTCCGCCAAACTCCACCCCACCCCTTCCTCATTTTATCCCCATTTCTTACTCTGGGGCTGTGTGAAATTAAAGAGAAGGCAGCTGGGCATGTCTTTATTTAGAAAAATAATAAGCAAACAGGCGAGACGGCGCCTAACTGAAGATGGAGCAGGAAGAGTGACGGCACTGAGGAAGGGATGCTGAAGCCCCTTTAAAGTAACTGAGTTAAGTCTGAGGAGGAGGCTGATGGAGATGTAAGCCACGTTCAATCTGGAAGTTTTCAGCAAAATTGGTATTTTCTACCAAAGTTGGCTTGGGGGGGGCGGTGAACATCAACCATATACCATGTGTGGAATAACTAACGTGTCTGCAAGTTGTACACTTGTGTCCAGACAACAAGCCACCATGTGGCTTTAACTACTGCTAAATATCAGCCGAGCTTAACAGTGACCACTTGAAGCTGGTTACAATGGCCAACTTTACGGCAGAAAGAAACATGTTTGCAGTCTGGTACAAAAACAATGTTTGTCTTCACAGCTAATCTTCCCCAGCAGCAGATTCTTTTTTTCGGCAAAGCGTCTTGGTGAAATGGAGCCTCTGAATTGTTGCTCTCACTGTATCTCACTTAGATGCAGCACAGTTCAGACCATTCAAGAAGTTTGTGCTCTCGGATGGTAATGCATTTATATGGACACAGCTTGCTAACCTTGGCTCAAAACTCAACACTCCATCGCTCTTTGGTTTCTAGACACAACAGTAGACATGCCCATCTTTTTGTATAAAGTCTCACATAATATAATGTCAGACCAATCACGCAGCGTGTGATGACCAAGAGCAGAGGTTTTGCCCTCTACATGGTCTGTTTGCCAGAACGCAGCTAAATTATAAACTTTAGAATTTGCAGGCTGTGGCTTATTCTTAGGGTGGATTTCTTGCATGAAAGCAAAGCCTGCAATAAAAACAGATTTGAGGTTTGTAGCACAACTTCACCTACTTCCAAGATGCACAGAGCTCTATCATCAATTGCATAATAAAGGACAATTTCACTGAAGGCTGCAGGCCGAAACGCATTCGACAAGCAATAAAATTGTTCTTCAAACCACAAATGTGTTGCTGTGGCTTTAACCTAACGAGAGCATGACCCTCAATGACCAACCAAAACAGTCCGAGGAATTTTTGTTTGGTTTACAATGAGGTAAAAGAGGTGGAGTGATAATCTCTGTGAATGAGGGATGTCGGGCAACTAGGGTAGAAAGTACCGGTGTGACCCTCAGCCTCCTAGTAGTGACAGTCTCTGTCCCGGTGTGAACAGCAGACATCGATTAATGAATACAAGCCAAGAGCTCAAACAGTGTCAAAATTGTTGACTTTTGCCAACAGAATCTATATATTCATAAACTGAATCTGTTTATAGAGATTAATACAAGAAAGTTATTAGAAAACCCATAAAATAAAGCTGCATTATCTTGTTTACAAGCTTTTATTAGGAAAAATGCATCATTATGTGTTTGCAATAAGCCCCATTTTAATAAAAGTTTTAAGAGGTAATACTGAACACTACAAATTGATGATGATTGTATTGTTTCATGCATCTTTTATAGCAGCACAATTTAAATTAAAATATATTGATGTCATTTTCTGGTGAATCTGCATTTTGCGATTTTTTTTCCACGTTCAAATAAAGACTGAGTGCACAAATAACTTTAAATGTTCTCTTTCTGATGTTCGTGTAAGACTTAAGCTTATCAGCTTCCACTGAGCTAAGAAAAGAAATTTCATATATAGCACATACATAATACATGACCAATTTTCCCCTGGTTCATTAGAAAACCAACAAGTTAGATTCATTAACACAAACCGGAGAAGGTTGACCTGAGTCTTTAACAGAAGAGATCAGCCACAACTTTCCCCTGCAGGCCACAGCATCCATTTCTGAAGGCAGAGGGCATTAAAGAACATCTCTGTCAATATTATCCAGCAGCCTTTCAGCAACTTGTTCTCCAAAATGAGACGTTGGTAAGGGATATCAATATTAATGGCATAATACTGAGACCTCATTATGCTGAAGGTCACGGCTAGATGTGGATTTAGAGAAAGATGAACGAAACTCTTCAACATTTATGGCAGAGAAGAAACATTTATCTAGCTGTAGGACACCTCCTGCAGGCAGCCTGCCATTCTCGCTTATACACTTGGAAAAAAAAAAGTTTCACATTCCCCGTTAAAATTTGTTAAATCATCCCTGTGACTTCTAGTGTGTGCAAAGTAGATTCAGCAATTAAAATGCAAAAAGCGGTGCAAGTATGAACCGATTTATGGCACCAAAGGGAGCTGGAACACTGCAGATAGAGCCTGTATCTGGGCCGGTAATGCATCAAAGATGAGGCGCTCACCTGAATTATCAGGTATCATGTAACAAGAAAACTCTCTCTTGCTTTTACTTTCTCAATCACCATCCCAACACCACAAACAATTTAATCATGAATCGCCATGACAAAGCTCATTCTCAGGAGCCAAGATATAAACATCGCTTTTATTTTTATCTTGCAAAAATAGAAACGGGAACAATAGTAAAGCCCAACTACATTATACAGCTAACACAACATTAAGTGTTATGTTATGACCCCATACATTTGAGTCTATGCCAAACTTAGACTGGTAACAAAGGCAGTGGTGAGCAGTCAGGCCTACATTTCCAGCTGTACTGTTTGTTTTGGTGTGTGGGACTGTAGCTAAGGTTTACACTCTTAACTTAGTAATTATGTGACAGTGCATTTAAGGTCAGTTTATGAAGTAGGTAACATACTGCATTACTTTTAAGAAAGGTATCGAGTAATGAGTCTGATACTGCATAACAGCACTCCACCCTCTTGTGCACGTCTGGTCAGTTCAGCCTTTGAAACCTGAATGGTGGCAAATAAAAGACTAGATCAAAAGGTAGAATTCAAGACCAATGCATCCATCCTTTTGATTTTCACTCAGTTTGGTTACATTTGGGTACAAAAAAGACTTTATTTACAATTTATTACAGTTGCCAAGGCTGCCAGATTTCTTTATTGAAATGGTCTGGTATGAGGGATTCAAACACGATCCCTTTAACATTAAGGGATGATTAAGTGTGACACCCAGCCCTGTCACCTGTGGAGCCTCATTTACCAGTCAGAAATTGCAGCTCCTTCACACATAATGTGAACTTACAGGGGGATAAGTGCATGTCTACAGTATGTGTGTCCTGACAGGATATCAGAGCTGATGCAATCCCTCCTGCCTGAGTGTGCAAGCCCCCCACGCCAGCCTGCCCCACACACCAATGACAGACTGATGTAACCTACATGGCTCCACTGTTCAGCTTGCAGCTCCATCAGTACAGTCCTCTCAATGATGCATCATAGTGCATTTACATCAGGCCACTGTATAAGCCAAGTCTCCCAAATGAACTCATTTCGCCTGAATATTTTTCACCTCTTTTACTGAAGAGATCTCTGCAGGGATCATCATTTCTGCATCACTGTGGATGATGCCGATCTACATTTTTCATCACAGCTGAATTTTTTCTCATCATGGATGAATACTGAGCAGAAGCTCAGAGGAATGTTTGCTCTCTGCACAGGACAACTTCATATCCTCAGAGTGCCCATGCTGTGACTTAGTAACAAGCGTCTAAAATAATTGAAGGACTGACGCACAATTTCCTGCATATTAACAAAAATATCCATAAACATGGATTCAAATCTTAGGCCAGTTATTTCCCGGATGGCGTGGCTGGACACAAGACAACATGCGCTGCAGGATTTTCAGCCACCAAATCATTACTATTGATAAGTACAAAAACACTAAAGACTTTAAATGAATTGTTAATTTTCTTTTGTCAGTTGTTTCTATGCGCCAAATTACCATCAAAAGCATTAGTATCTTTCTACATTTGCACAAAAGCAGAACCTATGAGAGCAATTTGCATGAAAGATGCCAACTGACATCAAAGAGTGAAGAACGATCAGTTTATTTCCCATCACAATGATGTGAAATAAACAACTACTAACAACCCATGAAGATAAAAAATTAAAATGCGCAACATACAAAGTCTGAGCTGGACTGGTGATGTCAACAGCCCTTCCCTCCAGTGCATCCTCTGTCGAAAGAGGTTGACTAATGCTTACATGATGCCAAACAAGTTAAAGAGGCGCTTGGAAACCAAACATCCATTCTGAGGCAAATTTGGCTCACAGCCCTGGATCAGAACCAGAGGCAATCAGACCATTTGTTGGATTGTGATAAAGTGTCTAATAAAGCGATTGAGGCGTTTCTATATATACACAGCAGATGTCATGCCAGGTCCAGATGCTGCAAAAAGGAGCTGTCAATAGTACCTTTTCTGATGATGTAATGAAAAGAAGAACTCATGATATCAGAGGCATCAGATTACGCAGAAGCTGCTCAGCGTTAACATTAATACAAATGTGCCTTAAAAATGTTGTTTGCCCTTTGATGTCCTTGGATACAAAAAGGCGCGGGGAGACTGGACTGGTGGAAAATATTAAAAAGACATTAATATTTAAAGCTGGTACATCTGTAATCCTGAAATGATATGTTATACCACAATAATGATATTTTATTCTACACCTTTAACATGCTAGCTCACCGAAGAAAACCCATCCCAACTACAGGATGTACCGTCTCCTGTTTATCGACACCTCTATGTTTCAGACTTGTAATGGTTGGAGGAAGAAGCAGAGATAACAAGGATGGAAAATAAGAGAGACATTACCAACGGAGGGCGATCTTGATGGGCGTAGTGAGACAGGATGTAAACAGGTCAGCGGGGAGGTCAGGGTTCATGGGCAGCAGCTCACTGGCCTCACAGGCGGCCAGCTGGATGCAGTTCTTCATGGAGGGCGGCAGGGGCATCTGGGCAAGCGGGTGGCTGGGGTTGATGGCTGCCACCTGATTGGACACAACAATGGGATTCATCTTTAACATTTATTTGACAACAAAAGTCAAACGTTCAAATATTTAACTAGGAGACTGCATAGTTGCAACAACCACAGAGATTAATCTCAGAAGTCCAAGTTTCAGTCCTAAAACAACGATTTATTTAATTCTCCACAGCGTGACCAGTTTTCTGGGGAGATGAATAACAAAGAGATTTATAGAGAAAGGGAGCTGAATGACTATCTCTCATCCTATCTGTCAGACTACAAAGCACACAGACACATAGTGAGCATCAAATGAAATATGGAATTGAGTTCAGACCAAATGCCAAAGACACTTTTTGCATGCGGTGCAACTACATACAAACATGCAAGCTGATGCATATTCACGCTGGGTGACTACTGGGAAACCCACGCAGGCAAAATATGAAACTTTGGTGAAAACATTTGTTAGATGTTGTTTTGTGATAGCCTGTGTGCTGCAGCGCTCTCAGACTGATGGGTCTCCTGATGCCACCAACAATCAGAAACGGAGCCTGCAGGGAGGCCTGTGGTTCAACTTCTCTTTTACAGAGACAGAAAAAGGAAATTAAACCAAACAGATTTCCTGAAATATAAAACTGTCACTTAGTTCCCATAATTGGTACGACTTTGAGAAGGTAGTACTAAACCTGCTGGTTGTTACGGGAGAAATATTTAAGGGCCGGGGAAGGTACAAAAACACTGCGGTGTAAGGGAACGCCGTGTTGGCCCTGAACACCCCGTAATAATTTCACTTTGATGACTACATCTGATCTCTAGGATTGCTTCTTTATGATACAAATTTCAATTGAAATTGTTAAATTGAAAGAATGCATCTACATTCAGTTTAGTGTTTTTTGAAACGTATGCATGTCCGTGGCACGAAGTGTCCTCGTCTGCTTTTTTTTTATTTAATTATCACTTAAATGTGACTAAAACTTGACCTAAGTCCAACTTCAGTTCAATGAACATAACTCCACTTGTGTGTAATGTAAAAAAAATCTTACTAATACACTGCATATTATGATCAAAACTAAGGTACAAAGTCTCCTATTTAATTAATGCCATCAGTAAGGTGAAGCATGGTGGTTCTATAGATTTGGTCCTTTGGTCCAGACAAAGAGGGTCTTGAGAAAAACCTGCTCCAGACTGCAACAGCTCTGAGAGAGTTTACGGTTTACATTTCAGCATGACGACGATCCAAAGAATAAACACTTAAACCCCACAGAACATCTGTGGTAAGGCATCAAGATGGTAGCAGAAGGTAAAATGCGATAAACTGCCAAATTCCAGGTGCACAAAACAAGCAGAGACTTATCCAAGCAAACTGAATCCTGGAAACACATTCAAAAAGGGTTCTTAGCACATGAAGCAGTGTAACAAAAGGCAGAATGCTGGTATTATAGCAGCAGAGTCAGGGATTGGATACAGAAGCAGGGCAGAAGCAGACAGGATGATAACGTCAAGCTGAAGAGCAGATAAGACATGAAATTAGAGGTTAAATTAGAGAGCAGCAGTTCACAATGAAGAAAGAAGATAACTATAGTAAGAATGGTAAGAAGAAAAAATAGGACATCTTCGTCATCTTGAAGTTAAACCAACATTGAAAACTACCATAAAGTCCAAGTGTAATTTTGTGCAAATGTCCAGAAACAACATGTCGAAGTGTGACCACCCTGCACCACCAGTGTCACTGGTGCAAACTGCTGGTTGGTGTTCATCAGACGTGCGGTCATCTCGCCACTGACGGACAAACTGATCACTTCTTTCATCTTTGAGGCCAGAAATATGGAAGCCCGTTTCAAAAAAATCAAGTTCCCATAACTCAAAATTTCGAGAAAATAACTCAAAATTTCGACTTATTAACTCGAAATTTCAAGAAAAGTAACTTGAAATTTTGGAGAAACATAACTCGAAATTTCGAGTTACTTTTCTCAAAATTTCGAGTTA
>VUQR01016513.1:0-23671 GCA_015108515.1 Hemichromis elongatus
ATGATCCTGGGTCGGTGACCCAGTGTTTCTGTTTCATTTTCCATCATCTTGTGTTTATCTTTATTTTGTATTAGTTTTTAGGGTTGGATTTCGTGTTTAGTGTCCTCCCTTCTGTGCCCTCTTCGTGTCCTTGTGTTTTGTGTGTAAAACAGTTTGTGTTTCCTGTTTTACTTTGAAGGTCTGCGTCTCGTCATGTCTATTAGTATCAGCTGTGCCTCCCTCCTGTGTGTGATTACCTGTTACCCTGCGTGTATTTATTGTGTGTGTCTGCCTGTGGTCCTTGCCGCGTCGTCTGCTTAACCCAGTGTTTCCTTGTGTTACTTTGTGTCCTTCAGTGACTTCGTGCTCTACCTCCATTATTTCCCCGCGTCTCTCTGCTCCTCATCCCCGGTCTCACCTCCTTATGTGTTCCCCTTCGTGTGAGTTTGTGATTTATAGTTTCGGGTTTTGTGTATCGTTAGTTTTTCCCAGTTTAGGTTTACGTTTAGTTTTGCCCTTGCCTTTGTATCCCTTTACACTGTGAATAAACGCACTCTCATCTCCATCACTGTCTGCACTTGGATCCTTCCTCAAACTCCACACGACCGCTGCCCCGTTCATGACATTACAGTATTATTCTTTGTTTTTAGGTTTTGCTGTTTTTGTTTACGTGTTTATTTGTTTAGCACATCTGAAGTTTGATTCATATTGGTGCATGGGCTGCATTAAGCCTATCTAATTTGCACTATAGCTGCAAACACTAGGGAAAGAAAATGATAAGTGGATCAATACCACATGAAAAAAGAAAAAGAAAAAACTTCACCTAAAACTTTTGTACTACTATGGACTTTTTCCAGTAAGTGTTCTTAACACTGTAAGACTCTAAACTCCCGGGAATCAGATGAAATCTGGTGTTTTTCTTCCCTTGGTTCCTTAATAGGTCTCTTGGGCTTCCTATCCAATATGTGGCAAGAAGAAAATAAAAACATAGATAATTTGCAAGTTATGCATAGAAAGGGGAATAAGACATACCTCCCTAATCCTGATACTTTTTTCCCTTTATTCCCAAGACGTGTCCATGCTCATTTCGTTTTTCCAAGCGTCCCTCTGCCGTAGCCATATGTATTTGTCCTTCAGGGCACCAATGTAAGTGACCTGTTTCATGCTTTTAAACAAACAGCCATCGCGGTTTAGATACACTGTATTCCTCTCGGCTTTAGAGTGGCCACGAAACAAGTAATTATCATTAGTTCCATCAATAAACCGCAATACAAAGTTAGCAGAGATGACTAAACAAACATACTCGTCAAGCGCTTCTTTAATTTTTATTAACTGTCTTTGTTTCCAATCAGCTGACTTTCTGTACCTGTCTCGGTGGATTTTACAGATTCAAGCATTGCACTTCTTTATGTAATTCTTGGATCATTACGTGGAGCTATATCCACCTCTATATTTACACTCTAATCCAAATAGCCATAGTGTCTGAATTATTTCCTTTTTAAAGGTGGAGGGTAAATTGTCACAGCTAGAGGATGTGCAACTCACCCCATGAAATGAAATTTTAATGAGTTTTATATTGCATGTTATCACCACCAGTCTCACAGTTTTATTGTATAGAATGAGAGGAACGAGGAACTTAAGTTCACGTCCCTGCTGTGCATGTCCAACCAAAAGTAAGAACAGCAGCATAATTTGCAAACACAGCTATCAACAATTAGAAGCATGGTGTTGAATTCAATTTTTTTCATGTGTTTTTTGTTTTCTGTTTGAAAAACTATGACTGCAGTAGGTGTTTTTTAAAGCATGTAAAAGTGAGTGAAGCATATTCTTCTTTCCTCAAGGTTTTATCATTCTGTATAATTGCTGTATACACTGTTCAATATTTCTCTCAAACTGTCTGATTTATTGTTTATACTTTTACTGTTTAAAAAACATTATGCATCTTGAAAATGTTCTCTTGTTTTTCCTGTTGTTTTACTCACTCTTACTCTTATCTCTGTACTGTCTAAATTTTGTTTTGCTTTTTTAATTTACTTTCTGAGGATCCTTCTTTGGCCTGATTGTAAAAGCGCATTTTAATCTTGTTTTTAATTTCCAACAAAATAAAGTTCCTAAAATCACCAAATGATATAATATCAGATGATTTCTACTGGATTTTCCCTTCCAGTACATCATTCCTTACATGAATGCCTTTGTTCTCAATTTAAAATATGACATAGGCGATAGTTTGGGAGAAGTTCGAAATATGATTCACTGTATCAAGGTGAACAAATCCAACACTCTTGAATCACCTTCCTTCACGATGACTGTTTGGCATTCCTGGTTCCAGAAGAATGAAGCTTATGTCCCTCACCTCTCATTACCCATAAGGCCAAAACGGCATTGTCCTGGTCGTACTACAATGTGATCTCCCTTCAGCAAACAAAGGATTCCAGCTGGGTTTATTCTTCACTTCTTTCAACCCCCTCCCAATGACAGATGGGACCAAAACTAGAAAAAAAAAAAACCTTGAAGACAATGAAATGAGTGCCTTTTATATGGATCCAGAGCGGCTAGACACAAGGGATATTTGGCAGTGGTAGAAGAGGAGTCCCAGCCTTTCAGTATCATTGTTGCAAATTTTTTTTTAAAAATGCGCTATAGTAGAAGAGCCATACAAAGCTCCAATATAATGGAACCTGTCTGACACATTGTTTTTTATTGTTTTAGTCAACACAAGAGCTGTACACCTCAATATAAACAGAAAAACGCACACGCTGGCACGCATGCTCACATATACGCATTCTCTTTCTATTATTACCCAACATACATATGCACATGAACACACACACACACACACACACACACACTCACACACTCACACACTCACACACACCTCTGTGAGCTGGTGATAACTGCTTAGTGGTGTATGCTCCAACAATTGTCAGACTGCCAGGGCAGAGAGAGCCAGGAAAGGAAGAAGGGGAGGGTGAAGGAGCAAGCGATGAGTGGCACCACAGAGTGGGTACAAGGAGAATTAGACAGGTGCCATGCAGAGTGGTTGGCAGTATGAGGAAAAGGTAGACGTTGGTAAGAAGGTGGCGGTACAGATAACAGCAGAATGTGGATGAAGGAAAAGGTAAAGACCTCGAGATTTGAGCAAATGACAAGACCTTAACAGAAAACCGGGGAAAGACGGGGAACTTGGGAACAAAGACGTGGAAGGGGGTGGGTGGGGGGTAAGGGGGGCACGCAGCCAAACAGAGGATGTAAAAAGGGGGGTGGAGGTGGAAAAAATAGCAAACCAAGTGTGAAAAGAGAACGAGAACAAAACAAACCATTGAGGGTGACTGATAATATGTTGTGCAGGCACCTCCACCTCCAGTGGATGCAACACTCCCACTCCTTTCATGGTCTGCAGTCTGTCATCAACACCCATGTCCAAGGGCAGTACTGGCAGGGATCTGTCAGTAGCTGTGCAATAAAAGTTACGCACGGCATAGGTGAGTAGAGCTGTTCCCTTGTCTTAATTTTACTTAATTTGCCATAACACTTCACCTCATCTCACATTATGTTAAGGAAAAAGAGCAGACGCGAGAGAGCCGAGGATGTGATAAGTCAAAGCAAGAGGGAGTGAGAATGAGATGATGTAGGATTGAAAGGAGGCAGTGTGTGTGACAGATAATCGCTTGATGGACTACAGTCAGAAGTCCACCAGCACCACCATGTGGCTAAATCATCAGGGGAAACGCTTAATAATGAAGAAATCATCAAATAAGAGTTTAAGAAATTAAAACACTAATATGAATTTTCAAGGCTATCAAAGTTTGATCTTCTCAGTTCTCAGCTGTTTTGAATATTCTTCACATGAGCTGTCAAGGAAGCACAATACAAATGTCCTTTTGTGCACTTTTGTTTGCTTGTTTTTTCTAATTGCTTGCCTTGAAAATGACTTAGAGTCATTTACAATATAATGTAATAATAAGATAATGTAATATAAAAATACTTGTACCTTTGGGTCCTATTTGGGTCACTATAGTGTATATGCTGTATCCCCATTTGTCCATGTCAACAACTGACCTGTTTTTCCTCCCTCCTTCCCATTTTCTCTTCTGCTGTGTAAAGCCATTTAGCTTTGGATGAGACAACCATTCGGTTTGTGGAAAAAAGATTGCTGCCCAGGTTTAAAATCAATAATATCGACCTTTGGAAATGTCCAAATCAAATGTACTTTGGTGTGTCTGTAAATTATAATTTTGTATAGTTGTTAGCTAAGATATTATATTTGTCTGAAGCGCTCCACAAACTAACACTTCTATGACACATTATGTAGTAGACTTAGTATCAGACTATGTAAATATGTTCCAAGAGACCATCTAAAGGCAGATGTGTGTAATAGATTGACTGACGAACCTATACATCCCTTGTTATAGCAACACTGCTAGCCATCTGATGGCACCTTCTATCCATTATCCTTAGATTATTAGCATAACTGCATAACTGGTGCTACTTCTGAATAACAGATATCTGATGCAGCACTAGACAATGTTTGCTATTTCATTTTCATACTACTGTTAAGCTTTTACTAGCATAATACACAACATAAATCGAGAGATATTCAAATGTGATGGCCATCTCCTAATAGTCGAGTTGAAAATTAAGGACTTTAGTGAGAAGCGAGTCTCAAAGAACTTAACAGTAAGAAAAAATAAGTAGATGACAAAACAATGTACCGACATCTACTCCAGGAGTCTAAAAAGCACTGTATACCTGTGCATTTACCATCTGTAGACTAGAAGAAGATGATCCTGACAGGCTATCACATAATCTGGAGTAGATGATGTCTATATGATGTGTCACTCCATCTCAGCAGGAGCGACTGAAGAATATGAGGCAACAGTTGTGCTGTGATGTTGTGATGATTGGCCAGACCAGTGTTTGTCCACACACATACACACACACATTTCCTATTCCTTGTCTCACCCAAGAGTTTTGAGGGAAGGGACGAATCTATGGGAACAACTCAATCACATTACCTTATGTAAATACCCAAGTCAGCCCATCCTCTCTTTAGCACTGTGTTAGCTTCCAGCCCTATGGCTCCTCTGGCACAGAAATGCACACGGGGCAAATTAACATTTGCTCTCATAGTCTGCAAATGGCAGCTCGTGCTTGCCATAGAAATGAAACACTGGCCCATCCAAGAGAGGGAATGGGAAAATATTTGAGTGGGGAACGATTAATAATTCTTCAGGCAGAGCAGTAACATTTGCTTTTAGAGGCAGTGAATCGACAGAATGGGCTTCTTCAGGAACTTTTGAATCAAAGCTTGTTTTTTTATTGGCAACCTCATCGTGCTTTATGCATTCAGAAGCATTGCTGGATACTTTTTATTGACCAGCATAAAAATTAGAAGCGGTAAGTGCAACATCTCTTACCATACACACACAGAGAGTTCATTTTTAAAGACACATTTCTCATAAATATGGAGCAACCGGGCCAAGACGCTAAACAGGCAAAGAGGCTGGAACGCATCTCTAGGAATAAGCCGCCCGTTACAACAGAAAGAATATTTGTCCTAATTACAATAAGAGTAAAAAGATTTCTTAATGCAGTGCTTCATTATGCAAACACGAGAGTTAGCCCACAGTACTAAAAGGCTTTGAATGCAAATAATTATTTGACATTTCAGCTGTGTACATGTACAAGTATCAAGACTCTGAGTAATTATCTCATAGCAGAAATACAATAAGCGATTTTCAGGGTGAGGGAGTACATTTATGTGGGAGTGGGGTGGGGTGAGAGTGTTGTATTTACGTACAATAGGGCTCCAAAACTGAGTTAGTTAATGCTGCGATCACTCAAATAGCTAAATGGACCACATTATTGTCCATTGTCGGGAATAGGGGAAGAACCTGCTGCTGAAACTCCACAGGCATCACAAGAGGAGCATCTCCCCCATTTGCTACTCAAGATGTTTGACTCATCACAAAACTTGGTGCAGATGGCTTTTCTCTGCTCCGCTGTAGTTTGATCCTGCTGTGGAAATATGCTGTCTTTTCGTAATGCTTAAAAGACAGACAGATATTTAAAAGAAAACAAAACATCTGCAAATTACAGTTTCAGGCCTGATTGATCTTTAAGTGCTTCAGCAAGAACTATTTTCAAATTTGGAAACTTTACTTTTCTTAAAGAGGCTCTCTAATCACTTCAGATTTTCTGCAAGTAATGTAATTTAGACAAACTTAAATAATTTACTCCTGGATATACTATATGTTTCATTAATACCTGCAATATATGGTATTGCCTAGGCCTCAGGACCTGTAGATACCCCGAGGCATTTTGACTCAAGCACACGGCCAAACACCTTGGAGGAAAGGTTTTCATTTTGCAGTTTTGCAATACACACATTGTTTAATATTTTAGAAATCTATTCATATATTTTGTAAAATTATTATATAATGGCCTACGAAGGTTAATAAAAGTCATGCTCAGATAATTAATAATGCCTCACTGTTTAATCTCTAACATTAACAAAAGGGTTATTTTCCTTTTGCACTCTTTGCTTAAGTAATAATTCCACATTTGTAAGTTGTAAACGTTTCTATACTTCTACCAGTACCTGTGGTTTAAAGTGTACTTTCTTTTTTCTTTTCCTGAAAGACAGATGAATAAAATCATATATTGTCACATTTCTATCACTGCTTATAACAAATGTTTGCTTTTTGAGCTATTCATTTCACCATTTAATGCTTTCAAACTGAGCTAGTACTGACGAGGTCTGTCAGCTGTTCGAGTACCTTGAGAAATAAGGATAATGGATATGTTTGACAAACAAAAACTCCTAATTTAGCAACAAATAAACACACAAGGGATACTCTCTTTAATACTGTGCTGTCTAATTAGGCCATATGGTAGTAGCATTTAATGTGTTGAAGGTTGTCAGGCAGAACAGTGGTAATCTGACATTTTGGACTCCGCAGCTGTAAACTCTGTCTCAGCAGTAGCAGTAATAGCAGTTGTCATAGTACCAATTTAATCCTTTCGTTCCTGTAGAAGTGCATGTGTGAGCAGTTAGGTTACTGAAATAATAAAAGTGGCTAATAGAGAAATGGGTGAATGGCTGAGTATGTCAGCACATATGAGAGTAAGTTATGATAAAAGTTTAATTTTTCCCACATGAATATTAAGTATTAGTATGTGCCAAGTTTAAAAGGATTGCTTGCTGGTCCACCGCAGTGCTACAATTTTCTTGAGGTAGCAAATTTTAGGTATAATAAATGAAGACCAGCATGTTCATGTCATGACAATACATTACTGCAGACCAAGCTATTTCAATAGTAGCTTAAGTTTTGTAATTTCTCTGTTGTTTTTGATGATGTAGACCTACATGGTTGTCATTCATCTCAGCAAGTCAAGTCAAGCGTACTCAGCTTCTAGGACAGGCATCTCCTTTGATGTGTTGGACCAAACCTGATGCTGATTAGAAAGACAAAAGGATATATGTGCACATGTGTACAGAAAAACTCCCATAGAAAGCACAAAGGTAAAGCATGACGGAAGACAGTGGTTGCTGACATGACTTGTGCCGTACACAGTCTAAGAAACAGATGCGCATTACTGCAGTGGCACCATAGCTGAAGTCAAAAGTCCCACTTAATCCACTACACTCATTTTCATGTCAGCACAGGGTGAAATGACTGAGGTTATTTCTGTGACTGTTTTGTGTCTTGGTGACTCCATAGAGGGAAGAGAGGCACAGCTGAGGGTGTGGCTATCTAATCCAGTGGCACAGTGCAATTTCGGTGCCAAAAATGAACACGTTTTACATGGTCCACCGCTTGTCAGCTTAGAGCAGGTCTACGGCTCAGTGCGCTTGTGTTCTGTAATATTTTGGTCACTTTATTGGTGACAGCACACCAATATTAACCATGTAGTCCTGGTTTCTTTGTCATGGTTTCTTTATTTTTCCAATGTCATTGTTTCTTTTACAAACAGTCAAAAAAATATATTGCAGTATTAAAGGAATACATACGTGCAGCTGGATGGTCTTTTCTATAACTCTAAATGGGACACTGTAAGAAACCTATGAGTATATCGTATACTCAATATGGATGCTATTCAATTCAACTGAATTTTATTTTTATAGCGACAAATAAAGCCACTTTGTTTTGTTATGTATAATAATACAGAGAAAACAGAGAAAACTCCAAAACTATATGACGCCGTATGAGAACGCGCTTTGGCAACAGTGGAAAGGAAAAAAACGCTTTTAATAGGAAGAAACTTCCAGCAGAATCCAGTTCAGGGAGGGAGGGCCATCGTCCATGACCAGCTGGGGTAGAGGGAGAGGGTGAGGGTGTCCGTCTCCCAATTCCATATTCTGCCTCCCATTCGACTTTTAAATACCCAGTGAAGCAAATATAACCCTGCAGTCTGAGAGCACATTGCTCTATTTGGGTAATAATAAAGGGTTCATTGGTATATTTTCTGCAAAATTGTTAGGCAGCATTCGGTTAAGATTAAGAAAAGATTGTGGTTTAAAAGAAGGGGGAAAATCAGCATTTAATCAAAATTTTATGAAAATCCCATCTCCCAGAAATAAAGGTCTGTTACTTAAAAAAATATCGGACCAAGATGACCTTTATGTCACAATAAGAAAATTATGCTCCAGGAAATATAAAGATTAACTATTAATTATTGAGGTTATTTCGGTATTTTGCTGGCGGTTTAGTTTAACAACAAACTGAGACTCAACAATGTCGCAACCAGAAATGAAACACAAGGAAAAATGGGCCGTGCAGTTGCTTGTTAATCACCACTTAAACTGTGTAATTTTCAAAATTTGTTTTTTTTTTACAAAATCGACATTGCTTATAATGTGAAAGGAAAACAATGTGTGCCTCTGCCCAAAACATACATGCAAGGCTACAATACAATTACAAATTTAAGAAACTATTAAAACATGATTGGCATAATTTAGTTTTTAATTCTGACCATTTTTTTATTCTAATATAAATCTTACATATATGTTATGTCTAGTGAAGGAACATAATGGACATTCACGTTCTATACTGTGCTGTGAGGTTACTTTCTTGGGGTTTTGTTCAGTTTTATTCAGTGTCTAAGTTGTTCAGCAATGAGATGAAGCCTCCAATCTCCTTTGTTTCTTTACTTGCTGTCTATCATCTTCTGCTTTGTTATTCGATTCAAATTTGGAAAAAAGAAAACAGCAGATGAGTGCTTGAAATATCCTACTGAGACTAAAGCCTCATTTCCGATGGTGTCCTAGAAACATAAATCTCATTATAATTTCCAACATCAAGACAATCTACTCTGGAATAACACAAAATTATGAGTAAAGTTTAAAAAAAAAAAGATTTAAATAAACATATTGAGAAAGCCAAACAACTCCAAGCCATACATATGCATGGGGTTCCTTCAGCAAGATGAAGCAAAAACTCTTGGATATCAAGGGGAAAAAAACAAATAAATTCATGCTAAAATCTTTTGAAACTTGGCAAGAATAATTAACAATGCTGGTGCTTTTTTTCTCACAAGTTGGACCGAAAGAGGAGGACAATGTTTTTGATCAAATGTCTGATTAAAACTTTGCTTGTGGTATGCCTTATTCAGACAAGTCACAACACTAGTAATTTCTAACAAGGAAGTGCAGTTACACAGTGTTAACTCTGCCTCACAATGAAGAAGGCGGTATTTGGTCCTTTACACACCTTGTTCTATAATTCTGCTTTATAAATAATGAGAGCTCATTACAACCCAAAAATCTTCTTTATTCTCCAACCAAATTCTCATTATCAAGTTGTCAGGGCCTTAATTTAATTTCCTCCATTGATGAATGTGGAGTCATCAGGGGTGGGAGGAACGGAAGCTATTTTGATACCTCATCCAATGATAATTCCTCGGGGAACCTAAGACTACAAAGTGATAATTCTAATAGGAGTCTGTTCATCCAATCACACCAACACAAAATGAAAGCCTTTGTAATGTGTTATAATGTAGTTATTGGCTGAAAAAAGCAGTGTTTTCAAGGACAACTACATGAATTCATTATGTGAAATTTGTAGTATCACATTTGCGTTTTTTGTAGGATTTTGATCGGGTGCTATATTTTTTGTTAATACGATGACATTACATGTCAAAGACAATGCAATAAGACTGCATTTCTCTACTACATTTCCCTGCATAGTTAAATAAGTGAAGTAGAAATGTGATGAGATGTGTGCAGTTAATGTCAAAAGGTAAGCTGAACAGATATTTCTACAATATAAGTAAAATAAATATTGCAACAACTGAACAGTGGCATATCCAAATGTTACAGGAAATGGAGAAAAAAAACACCTTCAGGAAATAAACAGCAATCAGTCAAAATAAATCAATAAAAATAGGATATTTGAAATTCATTAATATTCTTTGTGTTGACTGATTAAACATGCATGTATGCAAGTTTTGAAGTTTTGAATCACACTGGGTTATGCGTAGTATGCATCCACAACACAGCTGACTAAAAGTATTTTAGTGTTACAGAATTTTCATTATTATTATTTTATTATTGGATGTTAAATTTTAAAGTAAAAAACGCCTTGTGATTATGGTGGAACAAACAAAGCTTTTAGTTTTGATTTTGCAATCAGTGTTTAGTCATTTTACCCTATACTGCCTTATTTGCCTAAACACGGTCTAATAGGTAAATATTGGCCAAATGACAGCAACCCTGTGAAGACTATAAATCTCTACATTTAGCAGTAAAATAGAAAATGCAGTACACTGGTGTTAGTAAACTGATGTTCTCTATACATTACTGTTACATTTGTGCACGATACAGTCATAAACCTTTACAGATTGGAAAGCAAGATCAAAGTAGAGCCCAGATTTGCGAATGGTGGTTCTCTGACTCCTCACTAAATCCTGCTGGAAAAGCATGGTTCTATTGGGCCGATTGTCCCTTCATATGTTAACCTATTGTTATGTAACTCCTCATTTGTGGTATTTTTGTCTGGTGTAATAATTGCCAGCCATGCCAGAGTAGATGGCATCGTTTCTTCGAGTGTGGTGGCAAATGTCAGTGGGATATCGACTTGTAGCCTGGTGACTACAACACAGTTAAACTTGGTTGAAAGAGGTTTGAATGCAAAAATTCTTCCAATATAAGAAAAGAACAGCTGCTATACATTAAACTAAAAGTTTCAACATGGTTCCCTCTTTAGTAATTGTGTTGCAGCTGTTTTGCCTCCAGAAAAAAGCCATGTTTATAGTGTAAAGGCATTATGATTGTTCAATGTGTACAATAAGCCTGGAAGGAAAAAATTATCTCATCTGTTATTCTTGTCACTATATGAATCAGGCCTGAACAATTATTACAGAAGAACAACATCCATCCATCCTTCTTCACTGGCACAGTTACACTATTTTCTTGCCTTTAATTATGAGTGGTGCAGCGAGGCAGTGACATAGAAGAAGGAATTTTAAACTATGCAGTATTATAGCAAAATCCCATTGGATCAAATAGTATCTCATGATTCGATAAGGAAAAAGGAAAACAATTAAATCTGTGAAACCTTTTTGAGCTTGAGATAACTCTAAGTGACTTAATGGCTTATTTATTTATTCAGTCATAATAATGTATTATCTTTTGCAGTAATGGAGTTTCATTGGTCCCTGCCTACCCCCAGGGCAACAGATGTTTCACAGCACATATGGTGTCTTAATTTCTTTCACAAACCCTCTTCGTCTCTCTTTGAACTCTCAACATTGTTTTTTCCAGCTTTTACATAGAATTGTGTAATGAGCCCACTAAAACAATATAGGGTTAGTTGATTTCTCCATTATGTGGCTCATCTCGGTTTAAAAGGTTCGATGATTTAGGAAGACCTTGGTATCGGGCTACAGCCTCATCTTCGCAGTAAGAGGAGCCCATTTAGGTGGTTTAGGCACCTTTTACAGAAGACCTGTGGACAAGAATGATCAACTGTAATCAGTGTAGAGACTGAGGACAGACTGGAGGCTTAGCTGGAGAAAATTTACATGAGCCAAAGAATATCTATGCACAAAAGTAGGTATGCAGGATGTGATAAGTAGGTATGTGATAGGAAGCAAATATTTAAAGAATACAACCAAGTATCTCCTGCAAAATCATAACTTATTGTGGTAGCTGAATGTTTTTTCCTCTTTTAACAATACCACTATAATATCTATATAATGCACTACAAGACTGGGACTATATTTTGATGTGCCTGCAGCAAGAACATTGTCCGGTGTGGAACTGTTTTCGTGTGCGTGTTTGTGTGTGTGATTGCTGCTAGATATGCCTGTCTGCATTCTGCTGTCACGTAGGGATTTTGGTCCCTGATATCTGAAGTATTGTAAAGTGACATCAGGATTTTCATGTTCAGCAACATACAAACAAAACTACAGATCAGTTTTGAAAAATATTTGAAAATGTCAAGAAAAACTTAAAAACAAGTAGAACTTTTGATAAAACAAAATCACTTTAAAGACACCTGACAAAGTGTAATAATTATTCCTGGAAATTTGTCATAGCTAAATGTACAATATATAAGAAAAAGAAGCTGATCCTTACACACATCCCAACCCTTTCAACGAACAGTTACATACAGTATTGTGCAATACTGTAAAACGCTGGAATACATTTGGTGCTAACATTAAATTACATTTGTAGCATCATTCTTGTGATGGCAAAAAATATGCTGTTAACGTATAGCTGTTTGTCCATCAAGTCTGAAATATTGTAATTCATTTTTAATGGGTTACTATGAAATTCTACCCAATCAGTTATGGTGCCCAGAAAAGAAATCCTAATGCTGTTTGTTCTTACAACCCTTACTGCTACTGTTATGACATGATCATGAGAAAATAATTGTTTTTCCTAACACTATATGACATTCTCTTCAGGATTAGCTGTAATTTGAGTTTAGTGAAAATATATCAGCATAAAACCGACCTCTGGCTTATCTTTTGGGAAAAATCTTTTCTTCACAATATTGTGGAAATAAATGAGGATTTCCCGCTGTCAGCTTTCTCTGTCAAATCCACCATTATATACATTGCTCATAAGTCACGGACTTTAACTATTTTAGTTTCCATTTTGGGTAGAAGGGTAGCTTGCTACTGTTTATTCTAATAATTTGGCAGTCTACTGGTAAACTTTTAAGTACCCGAGACATCAAGATGAAGAACTGCCTGTCTGGACTGTCTACTAATTAAACACATGGTAAATTTAAAAACAAATGCCAGAGTTGTGAGCTAAAACTCATGCAGTTTATTTTAGTTACATATTTAACTCTAGAACCACCAGGATGGGAAACTTTGATACTCTCATGCAACAACAGCAGTAATGGCAAATCATTTCTTGAAGAAGTTCAGTTGTAAGTTTTCATCTAATCCTTCAAATTTTAATTAAGATTAGACAAAAGTATTTAAGAATCATCTTTAGTGGTTTTATTAGTTTTCTTTATTGATTTAGACATTTCATCACAGATGAAACAGCTGCCTATATTTTAAAACTGACCTGTAATTGTAAAAGCAGAACAGCCAAAGTTTACCATCTTGGTCATATCTGCCTCCGATTACCAAGCCTGTAGCTTCTCATCCATACTGCTCCACATCATCTGCAGCTTTACCTCAACACAGCTGGCTTGACTGGCAGGAATTGTCCCCTCACTGGGCCAGACAGTATACAGCTTCAGCATGTTAATATGACAAACCAGACACTTACTCTTCCTGTCTGTAATGCAAATGACATAGATGGTGTCACTTAGTTTTCTGGTGAAACTAAATCACATAAGGGCCTGCGAGCTGAGTCAGCAGTGGAGATCCTGATATTGGCAGAATGGACAGTCCTGAATTTCTAGGCTGGCAATTACGCTTTTCTGCATTTTTTTTCAAACTATTTCCACTCCTGAAAGAAACTCTAACACATAGGCATTGGTTGAAAGATCTCCAATCAACTGCTCATGCAACAACTTTAAAGGGCCCCTAATAATGTGGTCAAATACCAACTCCAATGACTTACCCCGCTGACTCCTGGTAACACTATAAACCAAGTTCAAGACATGATATATCATGGATTTCAAGGTTCAGTGGGCACATTGGCTCTCAGGATGGTAAGTACTAGTAATGTTGTGCTTAACCACCATAACATCAAGCACTTGGCTAAAATTGATCCCTTAATCTACCCAAGTAACTTTAGGTAATCAAAACAGGCGCATAATTTAACCTGTTATTTCAATTCTAATTGTAGAATGTCACCATCAAAGTGAATGTCAAGATTAACAGGTAATAAGAAAAACATTTAATCAAAGGGTGACCAGCCCTGTGAGACGGTAATACCTTATCACTACCTAGATCCAGTGAAATTTCAGCAGACATGCCTGAGTTCACCAACAATCTATTTGAGAGTTCTGGAGGTTCTGCTTATTGAGACTGGGCACTTGTCGACAACAAAAGTGGGACACACTACAGGACTACAATAAGTTGAATCATTCAGAAACCACAGAGTGGCATGTCATAACAATTGTCAGTAATACCTTGTTTCTCACCAATGTCACTGCCTAAAATTAGACTGATTCAGGATACAAGCTTGTTTTCAGCACTGTTACCAAACCACACTTCAAATACATACTGAGATAATGCACAGGGTAGGAACAACATTTGCACATACCCATATGAAGGCCTCACCATCAAGAAAGGTTTCATCAGATAAGGGTAAAACTCTTTGCACAGGGTCAAACGTTGAAGCACTAATATCCTGCAAAATGGAAATAGCAAGTTCAGACTCTGAATACACAAAGGCTTTTTTGATAAACTGTTTAAAACCGTGAATCATGGATCTTACTCTAGTTCAACAACAAGGAGTTGGTACTGCACAGAACTAGTCAGACCCATGGTTTTGGTTTTCTGCTTTTTACTTAAAATGGGTAGTCTGATGTAATATAACTAGGTTTCTTTTAAAAGAAAAACAATTCCTTTCTGGCTTTCCCATGTTGATACTAGAAGCTTTGCTATTTGAAGGAGGAGATAAACTGTCACTATATGTTGTGTTAAAAAGTAAGGAAGACTGGCATTACTTTTAGTATGAGGAAGAAACTTACTAATAAAAGTTACTTTATGAGCAGCAATTCGTTCTACAGTTTTTTTATTTTACTTTCTTTGGAACACAGTTTTAGTTCTTCCAGATTAATCTGCTCCCCGAGCTTCTCTTTAGTCTGCACTTTCTCAGATGTGCAACCACAAAAATGCTGGCTGTAAGCTTTCTGATAGAAATGGGTAAAATAGCAGCTTTAACAGTGTCATACTCTAGTTTATACTCCGGGCTGTACTTTTCTACCCTGCAAATATAGCAACAACTGTATAGACCAGTCTGCACAGCCAGCACAGTTACCTGTCAATCTACTAATCAGGATGGAGAACAAGAAGCTCTACCTGTGATTCATGTAAACTGTGCTAAGCAAACTAATCTAATCTTCTCACTGCAGCATAGCGTTGTACTCAGGACAAGTAAGGCAGGCAGTGCTTGACCAATTCAATCTGTTCAATCTACCGATTAAAATTAGAATTATTAAACTGATTAATAAAATTGGACTATTCAAGTGTATACAGCTAACATATCATTTTGCATTCAAGCAATATATTCAGTATGATTTTCTTAGCCATCCTTGGCAATTGAGAAGATGAATATGCATTTCTTTGAATGCTTGGGATGCTTCCTTTGGAGAGCTTTGTTTACAAAGCTCTCCAAAGGAAGCATCCCAAGTATCTTAGATATTGTTTAACAATAGATCAACTTTATACTTCAATAGCTCCCAGAGCAATTTGGTCATTATTAAAGATAATTAAAACTGAAAACATAAAGCAGCTTTTCTGTAGTATGCGCAAGAACCTGCAGAAGCTATTACAATTAGATAAAATTATATTATTTTTAATAAAATGAAATCTAATCTGGCAGACAATGGGCACTAGTTACTGGTATATTTATAATTTTAAAATATTTTAAAATGTCACTATTTTGCCACTATTATTTTAGACTAAGTCAAAAAACGTTAAGTGTTTTCTATTACAGCAAACTAGTTGGGGGCAACCACCAGAGAGATTATATCTCTCAGCTGGCCTGGTAAAGCCTTGGTGTTCCCTCAGAAAGGCTGGAGAAGGTGGCTGGGGAGAGGGAGGTCTGGGCTTCTCTGTATAGGCTGCTGCACCCTTACCCGGCCCTGGATAAGCAGAAGAAAATGGGTGGATGGATGGCAAACTGGTTGTGTTTTAAAATTTCTGAGTGGTAAGATTAAAGTTGTTTTACTTACTGTTTTGCTCAATAGTCTATGCAATGTGCATTTTAATTACATATTTATTCCTTTATGTAGTGCTGTCTATTCTCAGAATGTATTTACTTAAATTACCTACTTTTATACATTATTTGTGTATTAATTAAAGTTTACTTTAATTGAACTTCTCTTCAGGACTTAAGGAGTTTTGAAATTATTCACAGTCCTGGCTTTAGATCTGTGTGTGTGCATAAAGCTAGATGTCATTAATGACAAGATGCTAGCCCAAATTAAACAATATATGTTGTGTTCGTTAATTGTAACAAGCTTGAACTGGAAATGAAAAGCATCCCAGAAATTTGCTGTCAAGCAGCTCCAACGTCAACTTGAAACTGCTGCACAATACCTGGCAGAGAAGTATGAGTAGCGAAAGCAAACGTCCATCAGATTTAACATTAAAGGGTCTTTGAATTTATATAATGTCCAACTGCGCTCATGTGAGAGTTGAAAATACAATTCACAATGGCAAGTGAGCGTCATGTCTCCTGCCTCCTTCGTCCTCTATCCAGGCACCACACACAGCATTGCCAGAAGTGAGAATCTATTTCCCGTGGCCTATCTCCCGTTGTTTGTGTGGTGAGAAATAGTTTGGATAATGCCCAGAGCCTCAACACCGGACTCTATCTGGAGTTCATGTGTGAAAACACATCTAGTTTATCAGTGCATTTGTTGGTGCTGGTTGCTGTCACTAAATAGCCTCCCCTGTTGAATTTTAAATGAACATAGTTGCAAATGTCTGTCCTTTAGAAATAAAAATGTCCTTGTTCTGTCATCAAATAATATTACTTACTATTGTTATGCTGATGACACCTAACCTAACCTTTTCTTTTCCCTCTGGCAGTACACAGTGTGATGCATTCATTTGTGGTTGCCACAATGACATCTCAGTATGGATGCCTGCCCACTACCTCAAGTACAGTCGTGACAGACGTGAACTGCTCTTCTTTCGGTGCTGCTTCTGCCCTCTTTCTATCATTACTAACAATAGTACTGTGACCCTTGCTACCTGCCAACAATTTCACTATAATTTTTGACAGCCAGCTGTCATTCATCAAGCATTTGCCAACACAAGTGCATCTCACACCTACAGTACTCCACAACAGCCAGTTCAGACCCTCTCAAGGGGACTCGGCTCACCTCCTAGCTTTTTGTCTAGACTAACTCCCTTTGGGTTGGGTTTCATATTAGAAGCCTAGTTGCCTGTGAGTGTGGCCAATAAATCAGTGAGTGTCAGGGGAGTAAGTGGCAAAAAAAAATCAGAAATTAAACTGGTGTAAATTTGCCCTTACTCACTATGAAAAGTAAAACTCATTTCTCCGAGGTTACCTTTTTAATTGCAGACATCTTATCGCATGATTGAATCCCTTTTGAGAAGCTGTTGCCTAAGCTAAGTGAGTTTCGTGCTATAAGGAAACGACATACCTTACTGGGAGGAGTTCAGTGTGTGCGTTTGTGCATGCGAGCTCATTGTCAGTTAAGTCCTTCGAAGAACCAAATGGATTGATGAAAGGGTTTGACACAGAATATTCCCTTGAAACAAAAACTTAATTCAGTTTCTCAAAGAATGGCCTATTTTTGTCTTGCATTTTTTTTTTATGTTTTTTAGGATCATGTTTCATTTAGTCTCTGCTACCAGCATGGCTTTAACCATATTCCTTTTCTCTTACTGCCTGGGGGCAAAAGGTAAATGGAGGATTCTATCAGGCCAAACCCAAATGCTGCAAAAGGCTTTCAACTCCACCAATTGAACCCACACGCAGCGGAGCTGTCAAGCTAAGCTGCTGAGCCATGTGAAGGACCAGTGAGGGGGAAGGAAAATGCAGACGCCATTACTGTCTGTTTATGCCAAAAGAAGAGGGGAGAGGGGGAAAAATAGGGTCATTGAGCAGAACAGAGAGGAAATTGTGCTGTGATGCAAACAAAGGAAGCTTAGGCTACGAGTGCTATTATCTCAACTTAATCACATGCAGTAATTTCAGTGTCCATTGGATGGCTCATTTTAAGGGTGTTATTAGAGACTGACCATTTGAAAATATAAGGTATAAGTATATATGGCTGCACGACACATAAAGTCTTAGTTGCTTTTAACTTACAGACAATAATTCCTAGTTAGAAAGCGTGGCATGGACTTTTAGTTTCGAAAGGGATTATTTCTTCTCATCTATCTGTACCAAGAGAACCCTGATTAAATCAGGACCACTTCTTTGTAAGTGGTAGGTTTGTAACTGCAACGACAGATGCACCCAATAGCGGCACTCTTCTCTGTATCTGTTGCTGCAGAGCAGAGGAATAGAACGAATATACCAAATTCCTTATTATGATTAATCCAGATCAGGTACTGTAGGTCAACGCGAATGACAAGAGTGAGTCAAGTGGATTGCAATATGTTTGTCCTTCATGTCTCCTGCTTAAACCACACTGAGTCATACATAAAAATGCATAAAGTTCCAGTTCAGACAAGTACTCTGTTTTTCTAGGGTTTTTTTTTTTTTTTTTTTAAAAACTTGTTGTGATATGCAAGGTTTGTGTTAACAGTTTTGTTTGAAGACATACATAAATTTGTATTAGCAAAAAAATGCTTTCTCCGGTCCCCCTCTACTTTTTAGTTTGGGCATTCAAATTTGTCATATTGCCTCAGGGCATCTAGAAAAACAAGGCCTGTTAAGAGACTGTGTCCAGACGGCCTTCTGACTCTGCAGGAAAACAGATGGTTTTTAATAATGCCCTACTCTCAGCTTCATGCCCCCCAGCTAGCCAGCCACACAAATGCACACACATACATACAATTTTGCTCTCTCTCTCTCTCTTTCTCTCTCTCTCACTTGCTTTCTCACTCTTTTTTGTTGCTCTCTCTCTCACACACACAAACCCTGAGCTAGTATTCCAAGGTTTTCTGTTTTTCTGCCAATTAGGCTTTTGTAAAAATTCTGTCATGGATCAAATATAAAGTTAAAAGTTATGAGTTAAATATCTGACAACTCAAGGACAGAGCCAACAGCACATCCTGCACATAAGGGCAAGCAGCATGCCTCTACTGCCTGCAATCAGAACAACCAATCTCAGAGCATAAAATAGAGGGGGACATTCGAGGAGAACAGAGGGTGAGCAGCCATGCCTACCAAGCTTCCTGCTTAACTACTACAATTTTGGGATTCTGTGGCATAAATATAAACAGAAATATAGTAAACACAATGACACTAAAGAGTTTTTAAAATCCAGTTTCTAAATGTTAAAATTAAAATTAGTTTTAATTTATATACCATCAAATCACAACAACAGTTGAAGCAATTAATATTTATGACCTTGAGGTGACTCTATGTATGGGTGTGTATGGGGGGACATATTTCCTGAAACATTAGCGTCAAGACTTAAGAGTGTCTGCTATAACATACTGTATAAAACCAATTATTTCTCACCTTTTTAGAATCTAACTACCCTCGACTTTATTAAAAAAAATTCACTCTTCATTTGTAGCGAACCCCTTAATTCATAATAATGCATTATCACCTTAGTATGAGTTAATTAATGCACCTGGATAGTTGATTGAGGTGTAATGTTAAAGAGTCGTTGTGTTCTTAATACGAGAATTGCTTCACTGTGTGAAGAATTTAATTTACACTGCATAGCTCTTGACTGTGAAGTATCCTTGTGTCATTTGTAGTGTAACCTCTCCCCGTAGATTTGTTTTTATAGCCATTTGTTTTAAAATCTCTCTCTTTCAACTAAATCGCCAATTTTAATGTCAATTATACAAGGTCTGTTTTGTTGTCTTTGTACTGTTTTTTTTTCTTTGGCTGTTATTAAAATGACAAAATAAATGAGTAAAGTCCTGACATGCATTTTTACCCCCCAACACCTTTAGGTTTCTGAGCCGTCCCCTTGCTGTATTTGCCTTTAGCATTAAGTAATTTTAAATATCCATCAGCTACATAAACGCTTACATATACCAAGGATCAGCCGCTCTCGCTGTGGTCCAAGGGAAGTGAAATTTTCCCAATTTCAAGCATGTTACAGAGAGAGCATTTGAAAACACCCTGTGCAGATGTGCTGTAGGCCACTGTCATTAGCTGGAGCTGCCAGATCCCAATTTCTGGCAGAGGCCATTAGCAAAGTGTCATGGTACCATTGCAACACAGTGGAATTTGTGCAAAGTTTACAAATGTGGTTCTGCTTTTATAATTGTTTTAATCCTTTATTAAACAACAGTACTCCTGGCAGCAATAAAACACCATCTTCAGTATAGCAGTAAGGTTTTTAGCACATATGCAAGAGAGAAACATAAATTGCAACATGGGAATTCAGCTTTTAAGATACTTTATGCAATTGTTGTTCACAATGTAAAAAATTCCATCAGTATTATGCATGCATGGATTAATTGGACCATAGAAATATGAAATAACTTATTTTTTTGTCCACTATATGCAAAGGCAAAACACTCTCAGTTCCTTTAAAAGAGGAATTTAAACATGTAGAACAGGTAAGTAAGGGCTAATAAAATCAGGCACACTATACCTCTATCATCCTCTGGACAACATAAAAACTATCAAGTAGTTCAGCGAATACCAAAAATTTTAATTTACATTGGAATATGGCCACAAAAAATAGGAGCCCTTCTTTCTATTAGACGTGTAGACATTCATTTAGAAACCAAACCTTGCTTCACCCTATCTATTCAGTCTGCCAAATGCTGTCCCAGGCGATAGAGGGCTCCCATGTGTTGATCCTGAAATGCACAAATCCATCAACAGGACTGGTGGAGAAGGACATTTCAAAATGTTCTTGAAGTGACTCCTTTCCAATTTTAAAAATAGTTTGACTAATGTTTCTATTAATTACTATCTGTCACTAGGGTGGCATTTAGAGGTACGAGGACATGCTGCTCATTTAGGCAAGAGTAATACATTTATTAAAGATTTAAGTCAAGGATGTATAAGAGAGTTTTTTTAATGTAAAAATGACTCTAGCTAAAGTAAAAAGAAAAAAAGAAGAGAGAGAAAAAAAAACCCACCCCTGTATTATAAACATTTTTAAACGTAATAAACATTTAAAATGGTGGCTGTGAAATCATTCTGTTGTGATCAGTCGAGAATTGTAAAGTCAAATTAAAATTAATGACAGAATGGGTTTTGTCATTAATTTTATTTTGCGTTTTCCCAAGTGGCAACCTCAAGGAAAAACAGTCTTCTGACTCCATAGCTAATCTACTTTTTAATGACACCTGTACGCAGGAGTGAATTTTACATAACCTCCCCATTTGAATTCTATTACATTTAAAGCTATGCATAATCAGAGGTGCTGCTGTTGTGAGTGACAGGGAGGTGCAACTGTTCACTTGCAAACCATCATCTCAGCTGATTCAGGTTGGACTTTTGATCACATTTGTAGAGTATTGGTCTTTCTGTGGATTTTGATGCAATGCAAAAAACGTCATTGCTATGATATTAAACCCACCAACTACTCTTAATTCCCATGTTTGCTTTGTTTTGTAGCAAAAAAAACAACAACCTGTGACTAAGGGAATGGAATTTCAATGTACTTGATCAGAAATTGCAGTATAATTAAAATAAATATAATAATAAATAACAAGATCTCCTGGTGCATATAAGAGAATAAGGCAGTAATAATTGAACTTTTTCATTTCTATTTAAGCAGTGCTTGAAATTAATTACAACATAATGTGTGTGAGTTTTCCTGCAGAATACTCTACCATACAGTTACACTCTACAGTGCACTTTACAAAAATACTATTGTATGTTATTTCCTGTAAAAACCTAAATTGTTACCCCCTTATTCTAGTGTATCTACTGGTAAAGATTTATAATTAAAAAATTTTAATTTTGGGGAAAAAACATAGAAATTCTGTTTATTTTATTATATTTTAGCTACATTGTCCTTCTGTTTAGCACTTTGACTGACACTTGATGTCTTTTAAATGTGCTATATACATTTAAAAGACTTCACTTAATTCTAGGGCAATTAAACTTTTAGTTATAAACTATAAAGTGCAGGAAAAATAAATAAAACCCTCGTTCTCTTTGTGCTTTACCAGATTTTCCTTGAGTAAGGCATTGTAGTAAATCCTTCCAGCCATTTCTTCATGTTTTCCTATGAATTTCTTGATTTTTGTTTGTTTTGTTTATATTTCTGTGTGCTTGTATTCACGCTTTGTATTTGTGTAGTGCTGGGTCTAGTTTATTTTATTGTGAATTGCATCAACCTACATTTTGCCTTTGACATTTCACCTTAATATTTGCTGGTGCTACCACGCATGTAGGACCTCCAGCTTGTTAGTTGAAGATTTTAGATTTTAGACTTTAATCTGCTGCTGGTAGCCTGCCTTTCACTCATCTTCATTGTGAACCATCACATAGAGACCGTGTCCAAAAAAGGCAAATACGTTAATACAGCAGGGGTCACATACAGTAATCTCAAAGACCGTGGCCCAGTCGTTTTGCCTGTGAATGTAACAACTTTGGAATACCAGCTGTGGTTCCTTCAACATTTAATTGCTATACTAAAAAGAATGCGGTGACCAGAAACTGACCTTTCTTTCTACACATCAGTAGAGCTTAAGGGAAAGGCAGTTTTATTTGGCTATGCAACACTTCTTTGTCAGTTGAAAATAAACTACTACTTTGGTTTTCTGACTCAGATATCTTAGCTTTGAAACTATGTAGAAAATTCCAAGATTATTTATATGTTTAAGCACATATTTAATACAATATATATTTTAGGAAATGATAAGATTAGTTCCACATATTTTACATTCACTTCAGAATTACTGGTTTGCATTTCCAATCACTGAAGCATGAAATAACATGATGTTAGATTTATACAGAGTAAACTCTTCATGCAGAGGGTGCAGCAGATATAACACTGTACTAAAGGGAAGTAATACATTTTCAAACAAAGGTCTCCTTATTCCCAAAAAAACAGACTTCAGCATCTTAAGACTTATCAACAGACACTTAAAATACCTGCTATTTAGGTTTTTGCCACTCAGCTGTCAGACTAATTTGAAGCAACAATGCATGGACTATAATAATTGTGTGATCTCAAGGATGTTTGCTTTCATTGCTCAAGTTAAAAAATTGCTCCAGCGTTGGCAGCTCTGCATCGAGCTGACACTTGGCACAACCTGTAGATGCTTTCTTGCTTGGATCTGCAGCAACATTTGTTTTCAGCACGCCATTCACACAAGAGAGGGCATTCAAAAGATGAAGAGAGGGGAGAAAACAGCCACTCTCAATCTCTGCCCCTGAATTCTCAAAACTCCACTTGACTACACTGGCAGCAGGAGTGCCTGGGTGGCAACAATTGTTGACTGTCTGAACGTCTTTCTGCATTTTTTTCCA
>VUQR01016515.1:2152-13573 GCA_015108515.1 Hemichromis elongatus
TGTTTCCTCTTTTTTTTTTTTTTTTTTTCAATATATCTGCAACGACGCCTATAAACTGGGCGCACGCAACATCATTGTTGTATGTGGAGTTTATTTTCAAGCCATTTTTCTTGGGAAGAATTTTTTCTGACTTGGACTTACTAAACGGAACTTCTTCCTTTGCAATATTGTAGGCAGTGTTAAACTTTATCATCATCTCGGCCTCCTCTGATGACCTGTTTACTGCTGCCTGCCGCTGAAAGGTGGTGGGGAGAGGGGACACTTGGGCAGTGCATTTATCTAGGCATATAATTGAGCCGTGAATGAGACACAGTGGGACCACAGGTTGTAATTATGAGCCATTTATTTACATTGACTGCAGCTCCCAAGCTGCCAGCCGCACATCACACCACAACACAATCCTTCACCAACCCCTGAGTCCCCGTGTTTTAACTGGCGAGCATGATTGCGGATGCCGTACAGGTGCGTCCTCACGGCACCGCCAACCATGCCTCACCACACACTCCCATCGCCTGATTGAGGCCGGGGAGCCATCCGGCCGAATCTGCTTACCCTTGCTTATCCAGGCTTGGAGCAGCATCGCCAGGCTCACCATTCTCTCTATCCACCTCCAAGAACTCGTCTGTTAAATTCCTGAAGCTTGCAGATGACACCACCGTTTTTGGCCTCATTCAGGATGGTGATGAGTCTGCATACTGGCAGCAGGTTGAGCCGCTGGTACCTTGGTTCAGTCAGCACAACCTGGAGCTTGAACACGCTTAAGACTGTAGAGATGATAATGGACTTCAGAGCAGAGCAAACAGAAAATGTACTTCCTGAGAAAGCTAGTATAGTCTTCCACAGGAGCTGTTGATCCAGTTCTACACTGCAGTCATTGAGTCTGTCCTGAGTTCCTCCATCACAGTCTGGTATAGAGGAGCCAATAAACAGGACAGGAGACGACTGCAGCAGATGGTACGGGCAGCAGAAAGGATCATTAGTGCCTCCTGCCCTCCATCCAGGACCTGTACCTCTCAAGAACCAGGAAACATGCAGGAAAAATCATCATAGACCCACCCTATATATATGTGTGTGTGTGTGTGTGTGTGTGTATATATGTGTATACTGTGGTGTTTACATATTGTTGTATTATTGTACATATTGTTAGATATTGTTGTGCTTGAGAGACACTGTCAACCTGAATCAAATTCTTTGTATATTCTTTGTATATGTTTGTGCATATACATAGCAATAAACACTATTCTGATTTTGGTTCTGATATCCCATATGCCCCACCGTTAACTGGTGGACCTAGTATGGGCTCCCTCCCTGGATGTGAGGGCGGCTAAGGGAACCCTCCCTTGGTCTGAGGGCACACTCCCTTGGCCCTCGGAAATTAGGCCTGGTGGGCCTTGGAAAAGCTCCTCTATGAGGCAGCTCAGGGCTGCCTTCTGAGCCTCCCCTGAGAGCAGTGGCAACAGCCGCAGCAACCATTTTGGCATGAAGTTTTCCAGGAAAGCCTGGGTGTCATCATCTGCCTAGATCCGATGTAGCATGACCAATGAGCTTGGGGGCCGGCAGTATGGAAAACTCAGTCTGAGTGACCAGCCCCTGCATGACTTGCATCTGGTGCTCGGTCTACAGCTTTAAAAGCAGCGTGTTATGCACCACCGCCTGCTCTTTGTGCATGGCCGCGAGCTCTGCCACCATCTGATCCAGCAGCAGGGCTGGCTGTTTGGGCTGTGGATTTTACATGCGTCCTGGATTTCTGCCCTACTTTGATAGACAGACCCAGCATACACACTGTTTTCTGGCAAGTGATAATTGATTTATGTTTTTATGTCTCAGCTTGGTACTGCCCCCTGCTCCACCCTTCCTTGAAGCCACATACCGGACCCCCACACAATGAAATTTGTAGTCCAGAAAAAAATACAAAAAAAATAAATAAAGTTTGATGTGAAGGCGTTTATTTGTCCCATTCACACCCATTTTAATATCCATCTATCCATCTTCTTTCACTTATCCTCTCCCCAGTTACCTCCTCCAGCTTGTCCAGGAAAACACCAAGGCCAGCCGGGAGATATATATATATATGGAACTTGTCCATGACCCGGGGTGGGCACTCCACCCTATTTTGGCTAAGGACCATGGCCTCAGATATGGAGGTGCTGATTCTCATTCCCACCGCTCCACACTTGGCTGTGCAAACTCCAAGGCAAACTGGAGGCCATCAAACGATTAAGCAAACAGAACGACATCATCTGCAAAAAGCAGAGATGAGATTCTGAGATCACCCAAGTGAACGCCTTCCGTTTCTACGCCTAGAAATTACTGTCCATAAAAATTACGAATTAAATCAGTGACAAAGGGCAGCTCTGGCGGAGCCCAAGTCCAACTTATCGCCGGCTATGTGGACCAAGCACTTGTAACAGTTGTATAAGGGTTGAATGACCCATAGCAATGGGCCAGACACCCCATACTCCCGGAACACCCCCCACAGGACACCCCAAGGTACACGGTCGAAAACCCTTCTCCAAGTCCACAAAACACATGTAGATTGGTTAAGCAAACTCCCATGCACCCTCAGAAATTCTTGAGTGGATAAAGAGCTGTTGCAGTGTTCCACGGCCAGGACGAAAACTGCATTGTTCCTCCTGTATCCAAGGTTCGACTAACGGACAGACTCTCCTCTCCAGCACCCTGGCATAGATGTTCCCAGGGAGGCTGAGGAGTTTGATTCCACACCGTTTACTTAAAGATGGGAACCACCACCCCGGTCTCCTAATCCAGGGGTACTGCCCCTGATCTCCACGCAACATTATAGAGGCGTGTCAGCAAAGACGGTCATAATACATTCAGACCCTTTAGGAACACGGGGCAGGCTTCAACCACCCCAGGGGCTCTGCCACCAAGGAGTTGTTTAACTGCCTCAGTGACCTCGCCCCCAGAGATGGCGGGTCATTCCCTTTGTCCCCAGACTTTGCTTCCTCTACGGAGGACGTGCCAGTGGGATTAAGAAGGTCCTCGAATTGTTCCTTCCACCGCCCGACAATTTTCTCAGTCGACAGCTCTCCACCCTCACTATACACAGTGCAAGTAGCACACCGCTTTCCCCTCCTGAGTTGCCCCTCCCAGCTCCTCCCACACCTAAGTTTTTGCTTTAACCACTGCCTGCACCGCATTCCGTTTGGCCTGTCTATACCTATCAGCTGTCCCACAGGTTAAACAAGCCCGATAGAACTCTTCTTTAGCTTGGTGGCTTCCCTCACGTTTGGTGTCCACCATTTGATTCGGGGTTTACCACCACGACAGGCACCAGCCACCTTGCGGCTGCAGCTCAGTACAGCAGTTTCAGCAATGGAGATCCTAAACGTGGTCCATGTGGACTCAATGTACCTAGTCTCCCTCAGAATGCTATTGAAGCTCTGTGTACCCCACCCAGGGTTCAAGAAGTCTGGGTACTCATCACCGCCAATTGGTGCATAAGCACAGATGATGGTCAGGACCAGTTCCCCCACCTGGAGGGGCAGGGAACAAACCCTCTCATCCACTGCGAGAAACCCCAACATACAGGCAGCAAGCCGAGGGGATACCCACCCCAGGCCGCCGCCTCTCATCAGGTGCAACTCTAGACTGACACAAGGTCCAGCCACTCTCCAGGAGGCTGGTTCCAGAGCCCAAGCCGTGCATTTACGTGAGTTAGCACTATATCTAGCCAGCACCTCTTGATGTCATGCACTAGCTCGGGCTCTCTCAGCACCAGAGACGTGACATTCCATGTCCCAATGGCCAGTCTTGGTAACCCAGGATCAGTCTGCGAGGACCTCCGCCCCCGGCCGCCACCCAGCTCATAGTGCACCCAACCCCTATGGTGGCACCTGCGGGTGGTGGTCCTGCAGGAAGATGGGCCCATGTTCCTTTTTCAGGTTGTGCCCAGCCGGGCCCTATGCCCCGGCCACCATATGCTCACCCTTCGGGCACCCTCCCCGTGCCTGGCTCAATGGCAGGGTCCTGTAACCCTATCCTATCCTGGCTAGGTTGAACTGTTCCCTTAATATTTTTCTCATAGGGGTCTTCTAAATCCCTCTTTGTCTGGTCCCTCAACCAGGACCAATTTTGCCATACGAGACCCTACCAGGGGGCAAAAGCCCCCATACAACATAGCCTCTGGGATCCCTGGGACACAAACCTCTTCACCACGATAAGGTAGCAATTCGCGGAGGGCCCATTTTAATGTACTCAACATTATTTTGAGTATGAATATTTACTTTTTTAGTCATGTGGCTATAGCACGTGTAGAATTAATTTCATTTTTAATAAAATGCATTTAAATATTGGGTAATAAATAAAGTGTGACTTTTGTCAGTGACATTTTAAATTGCTATTGAATTGCAGGTTAACTCTTGACAGGAATTTGGAGGCATCGCGGAGGAACAGTATATTGCGGACATGCTTTATAGTGAGAGGTGTAGAAATACCACAGTCAAGGAATCAGGATGTAGTGAGCCTAGCTTAGCATAAAGCCTGGAATAAAAGCATATTTACACTCAGCATCAGAATTGTTTTTAAAAACAAAACCTGTGACAAAGCAGATGGTTTTCCTGTTTTAAATCTCAATCAACTAATATTTACATTAAAGACCAAAGATTGAGGTTTATGATTTAAAAAATTAGTGAGTGAGAGTGAGTCAAGCTGTTTTCATTTTCCTCAGGCAATGCTCTGAGTGTGACCAAGCCAGCAGCGATGAAGCTGATATTGCCATGGAGACTTTACCAGATGGCACCAAGAGGTCCAGGAGGCAGATCAAAGGACCAATCAAATTCATCCCACAGGAGATGTCACCAGAGCCCAAGAAACATCAAGTAAGAGGCACCGTGTACTGACACACTGGAACAAGCTCATATTAGCTAAAACTTTTGCATGTTCTATTGTTCCTCCACTGTAATTAGAGTGCATCTCATATTGTCACTGGCTAACTGACAAATTCATATTGATTACAAATAATTAACTTGAGTTCCCATTAGTTCCCCTCTTTTTCTAAGGTTATCAGTACTTTGCACACAGTGATTGCGTGCTTTTCCCCAAGTGCAATATAAACAGTGTTACGTGCATGCCAAAAGCACACACTCTTGGTACAATTGGTAATAGTAAAAAAGGAGAAAGTGAACTTCACTGTATTTAATAAGAAGTAAGAGTAAGAACAAACTAGTTTGAAATAACTGAACAGACAAAGAGATGAGCTTTAGAGAGACATGTTTAAAAGCAGTAGGTCTGTGCTGTTACTCAATAAAATCCTCAGTCTCAGTAATTCTGATCTCTAAAAGATAACATTCTGTATGTGTATAGATTTTTGTGGTCATTTCTAATCAAAAACATTTGACACAAAGTTATTATCTTTTTTGTATCAATTTTTTTTTCATTTCTTATTTTCTCTTTATTTCTATTTTCTAAATTAAACAGACAAACAACAGGTAACATGCACAGAAAAGCAAGAAACAAGAGAATATGTTATAGTACATGATACAGTACAGTCTTCAAAAAAAATTAAAAAAAAATAAATGGCATGATCCTCAAGGTTTTGCAGTCTGTTTCACTAGCTAAATAACTTAATAATTTCTCCCACGTTATTCTTCCTATGTCCTTTTGAAGTCTAATAGCATATGTCATTGCCTTTAATTTATGTCAGTGTTTTATAATATAAATAAATAAAATGCCAGTTTGGGGGTTTTCTGTTTTTTTGCTGGCCTGTAACAAAACTTTCACAAGGTATTTATCTGTACAGGTAAAACAATCTGGAATAGGTCCTAAATACTGAGTTATAATGTTATCAGGGAGGTTTGAACCGAAGACACTGGAAATAATCACTGAAGATTTCAAGACTACAGCTAGTTCACACTTGCGCCAGCAAGCCTGGTGAATGCTAGTCAGTTTAGAGTTCTGTTTAGCTATTGTAAAGAAAATTAGGTTTGTACAACAAAAATATCTCTAGGTCTAGGAATTTGTAGATGTTGACTGTAGTTTCCAGACAGATTGACAAACATCCTCAGATATTGCAAAGTGTAGTTCTATTCCCATTGTTCTAGGTACAGATACAACCATTAAAATTGCCGCTTTCGGCCAACAGTCAGCCTCTAAACTAAATTGAATTTCAGATTCTCTTGAAATTTTAAACTGCAAATCACCAAGGCTATTTAGGTTTGGCAGTCGTTGGCCTTCTATGTGGGGTTCGGACAGCTAATGGTCACCTAATGTGTGACAAAAGAATCTGCTTATGGTTGTCTGTGCTCTCTTCTGGTGTGAAAAAGGTGGTTTGGGCCTTAAAGTTACTGCAGCGATTCACCAGAGATGACCAGATCACAGGAGAGTTTAAAAAAAACATGTGGTTCACAGCGTGCAATTTCCTGCAATTTAAAATGATGTCATTTATACATACGTAAAACTACTCTCAAGATAATTAAGTAATATATATTTAACAAATTGTCATTTTAATTTTTATTTCATCATCCTGATGGATCCCTCAGTTTGCCATAAATTTTGCGTGGTTTATTCCCTACGTTCAGGTTGAGGAGTTATATCATGAGGATGTTGCGTTGATTGCAAAATCACAAAAAAAAACCTTATAGAAACTCCATGAATAGGTATCAGCTGTTAATAATCTTATCATAGCATATTTGAAAAAGTCATTCTGTGGTGGGTTGGAGCACTTTTTCCAGCTCATTGAAACTGGGTTGAATTTGAGGTTTTTGCATCTGTAACTAAATAAATCAGTACAAATAAGTTTGTATACTTATTTGTGGGACATGTATCAGTTGTTGGATCTGAAGCGTCCTTTTCAAAGTGCTAAATCTTTGAACCATAGTATTGAAATAAATCGCAAAGGTGATACACTAAGATTAGTGGCAGACAACTTGAGTAGTACCAAGTACCATCAAGTAAGCTGGACTGTGATCAGTGCCGCAATAACTGTTAATTAATTTGAAAAGCGTAAACAGAGAGGACTACCAGTAGTTCTATGCACAATACCAGAGGACTGTTATGCACTAAAACCATTTGTGTTGCATTGTATTGCTGGTTATTACAAGATCCAGCAATAAAATAATTCTACTAATTTTATTTGCTGGAAGCAAATAGTTATATCAGTATTTCATAGAAGGGCTCACCATACTGTTATTGTTATAGAATCCCTGAACAAAGGGAATTTTAAAAGGTATAAATATATAGTGTAGCAATCCTGCAATTAAATACACCAAGCAGATCTTGAATTTGTAAATACCTAAAAAAAAAAAATCCTATTTTTCCAGTTTGTATGTCTCACACAGTTTCTGTGTACTTTGAGGGAGAGATTTACCTATCAACTGGATGCCTTCATTTCTTTATCAACACAACTAAGGTTTGAATGTACTACTTGTAATACATCAACATATATGTGGCCCTAATTGAACAAATAATATATAATCTCTTAATTTAATTCAATTCATTTCAGTTTTATTTATACAGCTTCAAATCACAACAACAGTCACCTCAAGGCACTTTATATTATAAGGTAGAACCTAGAATAATGATCACATGACCCCCTGATGAGCAAGCACTTTGGTGACAGTGGGAAAGAAAAACTTTTTTAACAGGAAGACACCTTTGGCATCTTAGTGTAACAGTTACATTGGGATTATAAAAATTGTCCTCAACCAAGAACAGCCAGAAATTTGAAAAAGAAACAGATAGCCAGGAGTCCATGATTGTGCTACACTAACATTTGGTAAAGTACATTCACAATGAAAGATTTGGGGTCATTTCTGGGCATCTGTGTAAGTGTGGGTATCTGTATTTATTATCAAACCTTTTTATCAGGTTTACAATCAGCAATCAGCATGCACAGCCACCCCGACTGCCGTTGAGTGTGTCCTTCAGGCCATCTCCCTTTTGATTAATTGCTGGATTGGAATCAACGTTGATGCTCTGGTTCATCGTCTCGCAGATGACATCCACAAGCTTATCCAAGACCTGCTTCACGTTGATCTTATCTTTGGCACTGGCCTCAAAGAAATGGACACCGAGCTCTTTGGCAGTCTTTTGCCAGCTTCAGTCCAGCTTATTTCCCACTAGCACCACCTGAGCATTGTTCAATGAGTAAGTCTTGATTTGTTTTGCCTAGTCCTGAACAGCACGGAACAACTCATGGCTCGTGATATCTACATGAGCAGAAATTCCATTGCTCCTCTGTAGTAAGCTGTGGTGATAGTCTGGTAGCACTCTTGCCCTGCTGTGTCCAAGATCTGTAGCTTGACCCGCTTGTTGTTGCTGTAGATTGTCTTGACCTTGAAGTCAATGCCCATCATGCTGAAGTGAATGAGTCATCTGCATATTGGAAGAGGAATGAGGTCTTTCCCTCGCTGCTGTTGCCGATAATCAGCAGCTTGAACATTTCGTCGAAGTTTTGGTCGGCTGGATCTCTCTCCTCATGAGGTGCTCCCGGATCTCTGGCTAAAGCCATCTCAGCTGTTGTTTATGGATCTGTCGTCTCTCTCCCTCTGAAGGTTTTCACACATCTACCTGAAAGTCGATGAGTGTGTGCTGGCTACAGCTGCTGCTGTCTGTCAAGCTCTCTTTCTCACCTGTAAAGGTAATGTCCCATTCCCCTCCATCCCCTCAGGTAAAGAATTTCACCCTTGTTTTTTTTTTTTCTACAAAAAATTGTAAGAGGTTTTTATTCTAGTCTTTAAATTTGTCTTTTGGTGAGTGCAGGTCAGCGAGTGTGAGCAGAACGTCATCTGCATGTAAACAGAGCTTGTAATCCTTTCTTCCTTTAGGAATACGCTTTAGTCTTCCTTTCTGGTGTATTACTTGGGCTAGGGGTTCAAGGAATAAATCAAAAATATCTCTGCTTAGTGGACAACCATGCCTACATCCCTGTTATAAAGTAAAATAACTTAATAAACTATTGTTAACTTTTGTTCTTGTAAATGGTAATGGTAAATGGACTGGTTCTTATATAGCGCTTTTCTACTCTTTCTGAGCACTCAAAGCGCTTTATACAACTAATGCATTTACCCAATCACACCATTTTTCTAAGTGCTACTTACTACCTAACATTCACACACATTCAAACTCCGATGCATTGGAGAGCAACATGGGGTTAGTATCTTGCCCAAGGATATTTGGCATGCAGACTGGAGGAGCCTGGGATCGAACCACCAACCTTCCAGTTAGTAGCTCTACCACCTGAGCTACAGCCACCCTTGTGTGGAGGGAAAGTACAAAGATTAATAATAGATTGCATTTATATACCGCTTTTCGAGACCCTCAAAGCCCCATAGCCCCCATAGCTTTACAATTCCACTATTCATTTACTCTCACATTCATGCGCTGGTGGAGGCAAGCTACATCTGTAGCCACAACTCCCCTGGGGCAGACTGACTGAAGCGAGGCTGCCATATTGTGCCATCGGCCCAACTAGCCAACAACAGTAGGCGGTAGGTAAAGTATCTTGCTCAAAGACACAACAACCGAGAAAGACAGAGCAGGGGATTGGACTGACAACCTTCTGGTTACAAGATGAGCTTCCCAACCCCCTGAACCACAGTCGCCCTTGTATGAATTACTCACTTAACCAAATCTACTCATTATTAAATAAAGAAAATCCCAATGGAATCAAAACGTCGTTTGTTTTTGCTTTGTGATTTTTTTTTCCAGCTTGATCCTTAAGTATTTCAGAAGGTGGAGGGGTTTGTGTGCCCAGAGATCCTCGGGGCTATATTGTGTGGGGGCTTTTGCCCCCCGGTACGGTCTCCAATGACAAATTGGTCCTGGGTGAGGGACCAGACAAAGAGGGATTTGGAAGATCCCTATGACAAGACCATCGAGGGAACAGTTCACTGTGCCCTGAATAGTTACCGGGGCACTGCCCTAGAGCCAGTCCCGGGGAGGGTGCCCGAGGGCGAGCTTCTGGTGGCCGGTGCTTAGGGCATGGGGCCCAGCAGGGCACAGCCTGAAAAAGTAACATGGGCCCATCTTCCTGCAGGCCCACCACACGCAGGTGGCACTGTAGGGGCCGGGTGCACTGTGAACTGGGAGGCGTCCAGGAGCGACGGTCCTGGCGGATCCATCCCCGGCTAGCAAGACTGGCAATTAGGACATAGAATGTCACCTTTCTGGTGGCAAAGGAGCCCCAGCTAGTGCATGAGCTCAAGCGGTACTGGCTATATATAGTCGGGCACATCTCAATACACGGCTTGGGCTCTGGAACCAGCCTCCTGGAGAGGCGCTGGACCTTCTCTCAGTCTGGAGTTGCCCCTGATGAGAGGCGGCAGCCTGGGGTGGGTATCTTGGTATCCCCTCGGCTTGCTGCCTGTATGTTGGGGTTTCTCGCAGTGGATGAGAGGGTTAGTCTCTCTCTTGAGTCTCTCTGTCCTTGCCCGGATGGTGCAGAACCTTCAGCTTTTTGGTCCACAGCTGTTCCCATGTGATGTTCTGTGTGAGGATACTCTCCACAGCACCTTTCTTTCTTTCTTTCTTTCTTTCTTTCTTTCTTTCTTTCTTTCACACATGGTTCAACAGTGTTTCGTTTCCTACATACAGAACCTCCTTCCCATTAATATGACACTGCACCCATGGGTGACAAAGAGCAGGAAGAAGAATAAATTCTTGTTAGCACCTGCCCCCTATCTGCAATCCAATTATTCTTACAAGAGGGCGCCAATACCCCCCCCCCCCAAAAAAAACCCCTCTAACACGTATCTTTATGTAACAATGCAAAACTAAACAACAAATCAATATAATCAGCAATATACAGCACTAAATGGCAATGATAATTATTCCTTCCACATTTAGCCCAAATTACTTTCATGTTCTTCATATTGATTTATCCTTTTAAGTATGTAACACATTTTAAAACGGTGCATGTTTGTACAACTCTTGAGATTATCTTGAAGAGAATTCCATAGTCTTATACCCTTAACTGTCGGACACATTTGCCTTTGTGTGGTCCTAGCAAACTGATGCTTAAAAGTCAAACTTCCTTCTACTGTCCCCACTTCCTGAACACAATACAAACAAACTCTGTAACTTAAGAGGTAATGTATTATTTCTTGCCTTGCACATGAATAATAATGTCTGTAATTTCACTAAGTCTTCGAATTTCAACAATTTCGATTTTATAAACAGATTATTTGTATGTTCTCTATATTTAACATTATGAACCATTCGTACCACTTTCTTCTGTAACAAGTATAGAGGATTTATATAAGTCGCATATGTATTTCCCCACACCTCAGCACAATAACTGAGATAGGGGAAAATTAGTGAGAAATATAAAATACGCATTGCCTTATAATGTAATATATCTCTGACATTACCCAGAATATAAATATTTTTAACCATCTTTTTTCTAACATGTTCAATATGAGATTTCCATTTTAATTTATCATCCAATACTACCCCCAAAAA
>VUQR01016516.1:1687-12115 GCA_015108515.1 Hemichromis elongatus
AAAAATTTCTTTTTTTTAAAAAAAAAATTTTTTAAAAAATTATATAAATTAAAAAAAAAAAAAAAAAAGCTCATAAAGTTAAATTGTCATCAGAAAATGGACCCTGGTGTGGAGTCGGCGTGAAAAGCAAAATGGGAATTGCATTTGCCCAAACACAGACTGTTTACCTGCATACAGGCCAAAGCCTGCTGTATGATCGGCCAACACAACACGTAACGCAAACAGACAGAAAGCTTCCAGCATTTTCTGTCCCTTGTCTGAGAACTGTGCTTATTTAAATGCTGATGTATCTTTGTAGAGATTAGCTCAGGATAAAGATGGAGGAAACGGTCTGGTTCTGTCCAAAGCTGACAGATTTGACCAAATGGCAGCCCTGAAGCTCAGTAGTGGACAAAAAGATAAATTCTGTGGATTCTTTTTGTTTTCTTTGCAAGGAAATTAGATAAGCTTACTGTGAAAGTAGAAAAGTAAAAGCAAAGTTCAACTGCTAATGAAAGCACGTGTGGCGTGATTGAGAGCTTGAAAGGAAACACGGCTCCAGTAAGGATTTTTAAGCGCTTGTTTCCAAGATGAAGATGAACCTTTGACCTCAGCATTTAATCTAATATTCAGTATTCAGTTACATGTAATAACACTCATGTTAAATCATGCTTTGCCACACAGACACACACACGCGCACACACGCTTTGTCTCTTGACAGACCAGTTACAAGCTGCTAGCTTCAGTCGATGCAGGATGTGTTGACTGTGCTGTCTGACTAGAACTCAGTTTTATAGTGTTTATGTTTTATAAGCAGCCTGAGCTTGACATTGGGCTTATAATGAAGGGCTGAGCAGGCCAGGTGACATTAAGCAGGGAGTTCAGGAATAAACCAGCGGAGAAGAGCTCCCTGCAGATCCACAGCATAATAGCTGAGAGAGAAATGGAGTCTGGGTCAGACCAGTAATAAGCTGACAGAGTGGATGCTCTTTGCTGAATCATAGCAAAGATCTTTTTAATCATTTTGCTGTTGTTGGCCAGAAGTTTTTTGAAAATGACCGTAATGCTGGTAAACAGGTTCATACTTTCCATTTTTATGCTCATGTATTTGTAGCTCTTTCCCTGTCCAATCATCTTTAATTTGTGGTAATTAATACCCATTTCCTCCGCTGCTTTCAGACCACTTATATTATATTTCTTTCTAGCCCTCTAAGCGTTCTCCCTTCTTCTGCTCCTCTCTAAGCACCCTCATTTTCCTGCTGAAGTCATGCTGCTTGATGCCTCTTTCGTTTTTAACTGGCTCTAAATCATTTTTTCCCCCTCTTCTCTTCTTGTACAAGTAAACCGCCCTCGCTTCTTTCTCTGTGTCTGATTGTGCCTTTCTATACTCTGCGTGGTCGTCCCTCTAAAAAAGAGCTGGACTCATCCTTTTTCCGTTGCCAAGACATAAACAATGCAGCCCCCTCCACTGCTGGCCGTCTCCCTCCCTTTCTGTCTTCTTCTCCTCTTCCAGCGTGTGCAGTCTGGGTGTGGTGGTAGTGCTTAGGGATGCTGTAAAGACATGGCTGCTGAAAGTAGTGGTCTATATTTTATGTCTGTCTCTGGTCTTTTAAAAATTCAGAAAAAATAGCTGTGTAGTTGCCAGTCGTGCAGGAGGAGATGCTTTGTCAGCATGGACTCATGGCAAAGCTTGAATTACAAAACCTCTGGGATTACTACCCCAGGCACTACATTAAATTCAGTGTAATAAAAAATGTTCTTACTATTCCTTTTTCCCCTCAGGAACAGGAAAAAGCGCAGGGTCGTCTTTGGTTTAGCTTGTTTGATGTCCTGCTTCAGCTGTGGAGAAAGCAGAGGTTGTTCTTTATAGTGAAGCACGCCATCCCCGGCGCTTTTTGTGTTTGTCTCAGGCTTCGATGTCAACAAAAGTCTTAGGGTGTCATGCTGATTTTTATGCCCTGGGTTTCTTTTCTGTGACTCCAGATGACAGACAGGACCACAAAGCCACAGTGTTTATCTCACAGTCTCGATCCCTTTCTTCCTCTTTTTAAAAAAAAAAAAATTATTTATTTTCCTTCCCTCCCTAGTCCACCCGGTGGAGATGGCAAATCAGGTTCCAGCACTTTACCGCCAATCAAATCGAAGACCAACTTCATTGAAGCCGACAAGTACTTCTTGCCGTTTGAGCTGGCATGTCAATCCAAATGTCCCCGCATCGTCATCACCTCGCTCGACTGTTTACAGGTCAGTGGTGCGACAAGTCACACCGCAGACCCCCGAATGCTTGCATGAGTGTTACTTTATGGCAGCGAACTGTGTGCTGGGCTCTGCCTTTAATGTGTCTTTGGAGCTCACTGAAGTCCTGCTAAGGAGTAAAATGAAAAATAAAACTGTTTTATTTAAAAAAAAAAAAGTTATTTTAATTCCATGCCACCAGGTCGTTTAGTTGTGTTTTTGTGCACGTGTGTTTACGTCTTTTAGAAGCTGATAGCGTATGGCCACCTGACGGGCAGCGCCCCGGACAGCACGGCTCCGGGCAAGAAGCTCATCGACAGGATCATCGAGACCATCTGCGCTTGTTTTCAAGGACCTCAGACTGACGAGGGCGTGCAGCTACAGATTATTAAGGTGTGCTGCCGTCACTGTGTTCTGACATATCACAGCTTGTCGGACACACGCTCAACACACACTTTAGAGAATTTAATTAGCCGACGGTCGTTCTTTAAAAGACGGTATCTGTGTCTTTACGTGGCTTTGATCTGCAGTGATCTTTAATGATATTTGCTGTTTGTGGCTGCAGCAGATAATCCCGCCGGACAATTTAATAATGCAAATATTATTTTATCTTATGAATATGTGTGTCATTTGGAAAACAATGTGTAATATTCTAAATATGGTAACTTTTTTTTTTCATTTTATCTCAGAGACCTGATAAAGTCAGTGATAGTGGCAACTATTCAAGTTTCAATATTAGCTGTGAACCTCTTTTATATTTATTCTTAATAACTTACTGTCCCTGATTTGTGGTATATTGTGTTGTTCCCCTGATAGACTGTATATAAAACTGGACAAAGCCACAGTGACTATGGTTTTAAAGACTTTGAGTCTAGCTTCAGGGATGTCCCTCTTTTTTACACCTGTAAGTGACCCCATTTGGGTCTGTGAGCAGGTATAGCCGTGAGGTTATGAGTTTATTTGAAGTTTGTGCATTCGAAAAAGGTAAAAAACAAACAAACAAAAACCTACATTTTCTGACATGCTTTTGAGAAATATTTGCATTTAAGATTTCAAATGCTGGAAGTTTTGCAAAGTCTGGCTGTTCTTGACTGCATCAGTCTTTTTGCTTTTGGTTTTTTTCGTGCAGCTGCGAGTCCCGGCTTTTTCTTGACCTGCGTCAGCAGTTAATGGTAGTTTTCGGTCTTTTCTTTCAGGCTCTCTTGACGGCGGTGACGTCTCAGCATATAGAAATCCACGAGGGTACTGTTCTGCAGGCCGTTCGCACCTGTTATAACATCTACCTGGCCAGCAAGAACCTCATCAATCAGACCACGGCCAAGGCCACGCTCACGCAGATGCTCAACGTTATCTTCGCACGCATGGAGAACCAAGCAGTATGTTCGAAGCCTCTGTAAACACTGACACAGAATTCTGTTTATGTAGAGAAACCAAGGACAGCTCATCTTTGGAGCGGCTGTCTGAATCGCTAATGCTGTCACTAATGCATAAAAGCCAGTGAAGCTAATATGAGTATTAAATAAATTATAGTGTTAGCCTAAACCAAATCTATGCTGCAGTCAAATCTGGAGTCAGAGTGGATTGGAAATAATGTCTTACTTTCTATGGCTGGTTTACTCGAGCCACCAGATTTAATTAAAATCTGCTTTGTGTCCAGAGGGACATTTTAGTGTTTGCCTTCAGGGAAAAAAAGGAGAAAAAAGGCTTGCTCTAATGTCATCTTTTTCTTTTCGAATGACACTTTTCCCCCCCTTCCTCACCTGCCTCCCTCCTTTCCTTTTGGACACATAGCTTACAAATCACAGGCTATCTTGGTCTCTGGCCTCCAGAAAGCGTGACCGCCAGGTAAAGCGTGCAGGACTGCCGTGACATGCCTGATCCAACCTCTTCTAAACTCTTCTCTGTGCATCTGTGTTTGCGCATTAGAGCTTTTTTTCTTTTTCCTTCCTTCCCTCACTCATCCATTCATGCACTCATCCGTTCTCTCCTCCTTTTTGCTCCTGCACTGCACAGGAGCAGGTATGCTGTGCACTTCTTCCACCGTATGCTTGCTGTGGCTTCTGTTGACTTGCCTACAAATCATCTCGCTTTTCTCCCGCACCAGTTTACATTTCAGTTTACGGTCACACCTGGACGCGGTAAACGCTGTACAAGCAGGTCAGCTGCGCCCGTCTCATTCCTGACGAGTTTTCTTATGCTTTGCTTCTTGAGAACAATGAGCCATTGATACAGAGTCAGACGCAGACGGAGAAATGCGAGGCAGCAGTCGGGAGCAGAGACGAAGACGAGGCAGAGGCCTATTGTTGTGCTGTCACTGCCTGCAGTGTGTTGTGCTGCTGCTGCTGCTGCTGCTGCTGCACAAGGAGATCCACTTTGTGTGTCTGTGTGTAAAAGTACTCTGCACGCTGTGATCACAGGCACACAAACGCGCTCATGTGCAGCCTTCACTATCCGACTGAGGTGGCATTTAAATAATGAGCTTAGTTTGTCCGCGCCGCTTCGCCCGTCCCTCCCAGTCGAGACGCCTTCGTCCTGTCCCGCTACCGTCACTCGTATTCAATACTAATCGTTTCATTCGCAATGCCGTGTCACTGAATTTATTCAATTACATTTAATGCGAGAAGATCAGCAGTCTGGTTTAATTATCGAGAGTGTTGATTTGAGAGTAAGACACAATGGGTTTAATGAGAGGAGTCAGTTTTTGGTTTGCTTTGTAAGAATTCAAAAAGTCAAATGATTGGATGTCATAATACAGATAGTGTAATTATGTCTTATGGCTAGTAAAGGATACGAGACAGGCTAATTAATTGAAACAAATTCCTTTTGGCTCATTTGTTCTCCTAATTGAAGCTCTGAATTCGAAAGAGAGTCCGCCGTCGCTCGAAAGATCACCATTGTTTGGTAAATGTGTCACACTGTTTGTATTTTCATCTGTAACCCTCGCTGCCCCCCTTCAAGCTGCTGCGCCTCTCCTCTTTGACTCTTGAGTGTGTAATTTGCCTTTTAACCTTTATTGTCGGCAAATCTTCGCACGCAGGCTCAGATGAAAAATGCAGCGTTGGGTTGTTGTTAATTTAGCTCGGCTGAGTGAATCTCCACTGCTTCTAGTTATTTTTTTCCCTCGTACGGATTGGTGTTTTTTTTGCTGTCAAGCGGTGAAGTGTTAAACAGTTTTTTCTTTTCCTTAAATATCTCTTTGTCAACTTAGAAGCCTTTTCCAGGAGGCAATCAGCACAACATGAACAAACATGTAGTGTTTTATTTCCTTATATTAAACGCATGTGCTAATGATTTATGACCCACTTTTGGCTCATGCCCTGCCTGGATAAAGCATGGCAACACTTTGCGGTGCTCCCTGTCAGAAGCAGCGGTTGCACATGTCAGCCGGGACAGCTGTTTTTCCACCAGAAATACTTTGCAGCACCGGCGGGTTAGAATAGACCCCGTTCACACGGGGCAGCATGAACTGATTCCTCGAAGTTTGTCTCATTGCTGTTTTCTTTTTTTTAATGGCATGTGTTTCTTCTCAGTGCGTGCATTTTCATACGCATCTCCATAAGAACACACATCTAATGTATGCTGGCAAACTGTACTGCTTTTTTTGTACTTTAAAAAACAAACTACAATCTGTAGTCATCTTTTGTTCTCTGTTTTGACATCTGGGAGTGTTGTGGCTCAGTGAGTCTTCAGGGAATGTAGACAGGCTGATCGGATTTGTAATTGCTGATGAGTTTGTTTATATGCTTAACCTTTCCTTTTTTTCTGTGTGTGTGTGTGTGTTGCATGTGTCTGTTTTCTGTGATGCTTTTGCTGTTTTATGCATGCGTTTTTTGGGTGTGTGCACTTTGCTTTGCTGTTTTGTTTTGTGTGTGTGTGTGTATGTGTGTGTGGGCCCCACCCCTGCTTACAGCTGCAGGAAGCAAAACAGCTGGAGAGAGAGCGGCACAGGCAGCACTCCCCGGTCACTCAGCACACCGAGCCAGACTCCGCCCAGCTCCAGACCCACATTCACTCGCCAGCGAAGGGTCCGACACACGAGGCCAACGGGCCTCTCACCCCTCCGACTCCCAGCATCACCACCCCGTCCACCCCATCGACGCCCTCGACACCGGCCCCGGAGAGCAGCGGCAAGTCTGCCCCTAAAGAGCAGGAGGAGCAGAGGGAGCAGGAGGACAAGGGAGAGAACCAAGACCCAGAAAACAGTTCAGAGTTCTGTGTGGCTGAAAATGAACAAACCGAGGCAGACCAAGCCACTGCAGCAGCAGAGAGTAAGGCTCCACACAGAGTTTTTATTTCTGTTTTTTTATTTTGTTTTTTCTGTCAGTAGACACAGACAATCACAAACTATCTCTCTACTGATTATGAACCCGTTATCTTGCTTTTTTTTTTTTTTTGTTTAATCTCTCCCTGTGCCACTAAATACCATGTTTGGCCACTAAAGGGATCAACTCTCTCACAGCTAAGTGCTGTTTAACTGCTGCTTTAAATATATCTGGCACACAGCGTAATACTCGATTAACAGTCCAGGAATGTTCAAGAGCACGTTGCATGTCGTTTGAGTTGTATCAACTTGTCCGGAGTCACGGCACCTTGAATGCACAAGCCTCATGCTTAAAAAGCTGTGCAGTTTAGTATAATAATAAAAAAAAGAAAAACTGCAAGAACCAGCGTTTTCTATTGCAGACATTTGATGCCACAGACAGCAGAAGCTCCTTTAATGAGGGAACTGCTGTAGAATCAGAAGAGGAGAATAAAAAAATGTTTTTTTAGTGGCATTGTAACTTTTTGCATGCTGGCCCAGAAAATCTTTTACTGCACTCCAGACGTGGTTTTAAGGGATCTCTAGGCGATGATGATTTGGGCACAGCAGCAAATCTGCAACAGAAGTACTGAAGAAGAAAAGAATCAAGGTGTCCAGACCTCACGCTGACTCACATGCTGTAGTGAGACCTTCAAAGAGCTGAGCATAAACAAATTCCTGCAAACCTCCATAAACTGAAGTAACATTGTAAAAAAGAGTGGGCCAGAATTCTTCCACAATAACGTGAGAGACTAATAAAGACATTTTTTCTAGCCTCTAGCTTTTCCCAGGACTCTATACAGAACTTTTGATTTTCACAGGACTGCATTTACAACGAATCAAGGCGTTTACTGAGACTTTGCATGTGTTTTTTTTTTAGGCGCAGCAGCCCAGAAGCATGCAGAGGCAGCAGAGGAGGACGACAGGGAGACCCCAAACTATGAGGAGAAAGCCCAGGAAATTGTCCAGAGTATTCTGCAAGAGGTGGTCAATACTGTTGCAGGAGGTGAAATTTCCTTTATGCTTGTTTGCTTAAATCACTGCTTTATTTTTAAAGGCAGTGACTAATTGCGTCATGAGAAAAGTGACTGAGTGATGAGTAAATTCAAGCACTGCAGCCAGCTGCTGTTGATTCAGGCCAAGTCCTGAAAGTGCATTTCAGTTTGCTGTCTGAGTAGAAGATCTTTAAATCCCAAAAAACTGCAGATTTGCAGCCGTTATGCAGAATGTTGTCTCATGTCAAGTTTTCTTAACTTTTCTCCCTCATGCTGACAACAAGAAGGCACAGAACTCTTTCTTTGTGGGCAAAAGCTTAAAAAAAAACCTAACCTCAGATCAAAGATGCCCTTCTGTAGATCATTTTAAGGATTACAGATTAGTGCATCACCCCTGTCGATTCAACTCCACCCTGCAGGCCACTGCCTGGACCCAGCAAACCTGTGCTCTGACACCAAGGAGTCTGGTGGCGAGGGGGAGCCAGCAGAGTCAGAGCCTGCTGAAGCGGCGACAGAGGGCACCCAGAGCTCCCTGGAGGACGAGGGCACTGTAGGTAGCGACAGCGAGCACGTCCATGCCAACGGCATCCCCGGCACACCTATTTCTGCCAGCTTCACCCCCTCCCTGCCTGATGACAGACTCTCCGTCTCATCCAACGACACTCAGGTACCAGGAAACTCAGCTTGGTCGCTTTATGTCAAATTAACCTGCAAATGATCAGAGTGTGAACCTTTACTCTATTTAAATTCAAAAACACGATGAAAGACATGTTACACACACTTTGAATACCTGTTTTATTCTCTTTAATTAAGCTAAAAAAAATCTATTTTCTACAATTTTTATGTAATAACAATTTTCCAATCAACTTCATGTGACCTGGGCAATTATACATGATTGCACTCCTCGGTGATCGCTGTTAAACAAATCTAATAGATTTGGAAGCTCATAATCACACACAGTTTATGTTAAATACTCAACAGGATATGTTGAAAGTGGCATTTTTAAAAAAGTATTTTTGTTTCTCTGGTTTGTCTGCAGGAATCAGGAGCAGCACCGGGCCAGCCGCCAGGTGCTAAATTCTCCCACATCCTCCAGAAAGATGCCTTTCTTGTCTTTCGCTCGCTCTGCAAGCTGTCAATGAAGCCGCTATCAGATGGGCCACCCGACCCGAAGTAAGGATTCAAATTAAACATAATGGCTGCTCTTGTATTTTATTTGGTTCGTCTGTTTCTGTTTAACATTTTTGCGCCTTTGACTTATGCAAAAAAACTGTGAGAGAAATGTGCTTTGTTGGGAGTAAATGTTAGGAGGGATAGCAGCCTGATACTGAAATAATGCTGAGTTCTACACACAGCAGCGAAAAATAAATAAAATGATTGTGTTTAGTTTCATGCCTGTGAAAACCAGTCAAGCAGATTCTCTTCAGTGACGGTGGGAAGGCATTTGAGGTTCCACGTGCCTGAAGTCAGGTTTAATGATCGGACAGCGAAGTCCTCCACCTCGATCCACATAGCGCCAAACCTCTTCAGCCCCTCCTGTCGGTTGGACAGCGGGGTCTTTTTCACCGCACTTCTTTGGTGAGGTGCTTGGGGTATGTCCTGCCAGGAAGAGACCTCAGGACAGAGCCAGCACACTGGAGAGATTGTATGTGTAAGCTGACTTGGGAGCGCGTTGGTCTCCCCCTGTAGACCTAAGAGGGGAGATAGTCAGTTTCTGGAAAAACTTTAGGTCTTTGCTTTGACTTCTGCCAATGGATGTGTGCCAATGAAGTGATAAACTGTAAGACTTAAGATATATTTTGCTACTAAACAACTAAAATAATTAATTATCCAAATAGTTTTGCACTTGTTTTCTATCGTTTCATTGCTGTATCCCAATTCTGATTACTTAGTTCGCAGTGGAGGAACAATGAAAAGCCTCAGTTTATATTTTGTTCGATCTTTGGGATAGACGTGCACAAACGTGAGTCATGGTTTAAAATGAGGATTGCTCCCATGATAACTGCAGTGTTCTGATACATGATGATAAGGCAGACAATGAGCCATCACTCAGCATTTTCTGAATCACCTCATCCCATTTTAACTGCTTCCCTTTAAAAAAAAAAAAAAAAAAGCAGAAAAGTATAATTAGATTTGTGCCTTCATGTTATATTTCTTCTGACCCATCTCTGGTTTTCCAAAAAGAGGCATGTGATTGGCTTGACCTGATGGCTATAGCTTTTGAGAAACTGGATTTCCAGCATCTGGTTTCTTTGTGAAACTCAATTCAGGCTCTGCTGGCTGGTTTGTTTTCTGTTCCGTTTATTTAATCATCTGTCACTTTTATTTTACTTTAAACCAGTGAAATGAACTGCAATCTCAGTCCTTTGTTCAACAGCTTTTTTATGAAAATGTTGAAAATTCAGAAGACAGAATGGTGTGTGTTTGTGTGTGTGTGCGTGCTTGTGCCCATTTCTCTGTGTGTGTGTCTAATGAAGGCCACGTCAGTTACCTCAGCACTGATGTGCCGTGTCAGTGCCAGACAGAAACCTTTTACCTTCCTAACAAGGCTGTTCTGCCTCATGAGTCACACTTTGCCACTCTGTCATAAGCAAGCACACAGGCTAAATTGTTGCTTTATTATTATTATTATTATTATTATCACCATCAGAAACGACTTTGTTTTATTATTTTGTAAATTTTAATAAATATTTGATTTTTTAATTCTAGATTTGCTGACCAGCAATGTGCTAACTACTCTTTTCTGGGTATCCTAAGGGGGGTAAACTCTAAATAAAGGCGTAGTAGTCTTTGGTTATAAAAAGGGAAGCCCGCTGTGTCGTAAGCCTGCATTTTTTCAAATGGCCACCAGGGCGTAGCGACGCTTGTTGATATCATTATATCTTATCAACTGAATATGTTTCAAATAAAGCTGCTATT
>VUQR01016516.1:19185-33924 GCA_015108515.1 Hemichromis elongatus
TTTTTTTATAAGAATCTATATTTGATCTTCAAACAGCTATTTGTCCTGATGATCTCATATGAAATCCCTCTGTCAGTATACATATCCATAACTGTGGTTGCTTAGAAGCTACCAGCACCACTTCCCTTTCATATGAACACGTTAATCCTATCCTAGCTAGACTGATAAATCCTGGGTTTCCTTATTATGTTTGCCAATGTTAGGGTAAGTGGATCCATATAACCAAAAGACGTTGAACCTGTTTTGTGGTCCAGAGCCGAGATCAGCTACAGTAGGATGCTATTAAAGTCTACATCCTGTCATGCTGCTGTTAGCATGCGCCTCTGCAAAGTGATGCAACTGGCATTTGTAGCCCAGTAGAAAAAAATGTTTTTTGCCTTAAAACTGGCCACGCCACTTTTTTTTTTTTGTGGAACCAGATTATTGTTTCTGAAAAGAAATGTTGGTGCCGAGTTTATCAAATGTATTTTTGGTGCTCCATGCGTTACAAGGGGAGTGCCATTTAGCTCCATTATATTTAAAAGCAGACAGATATTTCTGCAGCACAAACTCCCACCAAATCCATCTTGCTTGATAAATAGCACATGTGTTTTACATTGCGTTACATTTAACATAGCCTCTGTTTTTCTCTGCTCTGTCAGACTCAAGTGGGAGAATTCCTCGGGGATAATGACCGTTTCAATAAAGAGGTGATGTACGCCTACGTGGATCAAATGGACTTCCAGGGCAAAGACTTTGTCTCCGCGCTGAGGATGTTCCTGGAGGGCTTTCGGCTGCCTGGAGAGGCCCAGAAAATCGACCGGCTCATGGAGAAATTTGCGGCGAGATATCTTGAATGCAACCAGGGGTGAGTTTATGACTCTGGAAATGCTTGCGTTTGGTTCTCTGTGGTCAGTACACACTGTGCTATAAATTAATTTCCTGTCCTACCCTTGCTTTCCTGGCTATTTCCCAGGCAAACCCTCTTTGCCAGCGCTGACACTGCGTATGTCCTTGCCTACTCAATCATTATGTTGACAACAGACCTTCACAGTCCACAGGTGAGCGCTCCACCTCAGTGAGGCAGCGGCCTTCGGGAACGTGTTTAGACAGCAGTCCTTCCCTTAAATATCAGTACAGCATAAATCACAGAAGTTAAATAAGCAGCTTTTGACACGAATCCTTGTTGTTTTCTGCAAAGGTTAAGAATAAAATGACAAAAGAGCAATATATCAAGATGAACCGGGGCATCAATGACAGCAAAGACCTACCTGAGGAATATCTCTCAGCCATCTATGACGAGATCGCGGGGAAAAAGATCGCCATGAAGGAGACAAAAGAGCTCACCATGAAATCCAACAAGCAAAGTGAGTCTCAGTGCTGGAGGAGTTCTTAAAGGTGTAATGAAAAAGGAGGGAGATTGTAGATATTATCCAGAGTCATTTATTCGATATCTTTGTTGCTGGAATGGTTTTGGATGAGGCTTGGAGCTATCAGAAACTAGTTATTCTATGAAAAACGCTTCTGATTTACACTTTGCAGCAGCTGCTAAAAGAAAAGCTGCAGTTGTTTTCACTCTCTGTATAAAAAAAAACAACCCAAAAACGTCTGGGGTTTATTGCTCAGGCGTGGCCAGCGAGAAGCAAAGGCGCCTGCTGTACAACGTGGAGATGGAGCAGATGGCCAAGACGGCCAAAGCTCTGATGGAGGCCGTCAGCCACGTGCAGGCTCCCTTCACCAGTGCCACACATCTGGAGCATGTCAGACCCATGTTCAAGGTAATAACACTAACACATCCACACGTGCTTCAGACACAGTTGGGCACAAACACAGCTGCAAACAAATCATCCTGGTTGTTGTTGTTTGTTTGTTTCCTCAGCTGGCATGGACGCCCTTCCTGGCTGCCTTCAGCGTGGGGCTTCAGGACTGCGACGACACGGAGGTGGCCTCGCTGTGTCTCGAAGGAATCCGCTGTGCCATCAGGATCGCGTGCATTTTCTCCATACAGGTACTGGGGTCTGTTTTGGAGGGTTGGTGCCTTTCTGTTTTAGCAACCTGGCAGCACTTTAACCGAAAGCATTGTTGTTATTTTGCCTGTGTCACAGTTGGAGAGGGATGCGTATGTGCAGGCTCTGGCCAGGTTCACCCTGCTCACAGCCACCTCAGGCATTGCAGAAATGAAGCAGAAGAACATTGACACCATCAAGACCCTCATCACTGTGGCCCACACAGATGGAAACTATCTGGGAAACTCCTGGCATGAGGTTCGCTCTGCTTATGTTACATGAAACTGGCGTTTGTGTTGGCTCGCAGGAACGTGTTGTTATAATTCATCTCATATTTAAATGATCATCTTTCAAATTCTGGTTTTCATGAGCCTTAGACTCCTCTGGGATAGCAGAGGAGACCCGTCTTTACTTTGTTTATAGCTCACATTTTGCAGAATATTTACCTGGCATTAACTTTTTCTCATTCTACCCCTTTATTCTACATATTAATAGTCTGCTGGGCTTTCCTATTTAACTTCTTTCTACATTTCTGCATAAGTGTTTTTTTCTCCAAATACCTCACTGTTGTTTCTCTTTGCAGATCTTAAAGTGCATCAGTCAGCTGGAGCTGGCTCAGCTGATTGGTACCGGGGTCAAGGCCCGCTACATCTCAGGGACAGTGCGGGGCAAAGAGGGCTTCATTGCGAGCACGAAGGAGCAGAGCAACGATGAGTACCTGGGTCTAGGTCAGCAATCATCATTTAAAATGCACCCTACGCACAAAGACCAACATTAAAGCCTAAATCAGCCTAACAATAATCTGTGTTGTGCTCTGCAGTTGGAGGGACTGTGGACCGTAAGCAGATTGCAAGCATTCAGGAGTCCATCGGAGAGACCAGCTCTCAGAGTGTGGTGGTGGCTGTGGACAGGTATGCACTTCCTGTTGTTTGGTTATTTCTAGACTTTAATCTCCTTAAACTGAGTATGCAGTAAATGAACGATGATATCCTCTTATCTACCTTTATTTTGGGCTAAAAAACACACACACACAGCGTAGCTCTTAAGTAATGATCGTCATTTGTGTTTCTGTTCAGGATATTCACAGGTTCTACCAGACTGGACGGTAATGCAATAGGTGAGTCCAGCTGATCCAGCAACATACATGTAATTTTCTTATTGCTTGCACAGGTACATTCTAGCTATATTTGATTGGCATGAATCACAGGCCTGCACTACACAAACCGCTTTTCACTGCCAACGTTTTCTGTCCGTTCATCAGTTGATTTCGTGCGCTGGCTGTGCGCCGTGTCCATGGATGAGCTGGCCTCGCCCACACACCCACGTATGTTCAGCCTGCAGAAAATAGTGGAGATCTCTTACTACAATATGGGTCGCATCAGGCTGCAGTGGTCCAGGATCTGGGAGGTTATTGGAGACCACTTTAACAAGGTGAGTATCCCAAAGGTTTGCAGGATCTGAGCTACAAAGGCTTGCTTCCCTTCTCTCTCCCACTCTCTCTTTTGCTATGATAAACACAGATCGTTGCCAAATTCTGGCTTTTTGATATTCAAGGACTCGTCTCTCACCAAGATTTGAGTCTCACGGCGCAACTACAACCTGGATTTTGGCAAAGGAGTGCCTGTTTTGTGAAAAGTGTATTCAAGAAATATTAGAGGTTTACTCCAAGTTTCACTAAATGAACAGTGTGTTCTCAGGGAGCCGCACATCGTGCACTAATTTTAAGAGAAAAAATGAATCCAGCATTAATGTTATTGTTCTGTCTTTGTGTAGGTTGGGTGCAATCCCAATGAAGATGTGGCCATTTTCGCGGTGGATTCTCTTCGGCAGCTGTCCATGAAGTTTTTGGAAAAGGGGGAGCTGGCTAACTTCAGATTCCAGAAAGACTTTCTGAGGCCTTTTGAGCACATCATGAAGAAGAACAGGTACAGGCGAGGTCCTGGGCACGCGCAGAGAATGAAGTAACGCACTCAATCCCTTCTCCTTAACCTCATCTGCATCTCTGTGCCTCCCTTTCTTTTCCCTTGCTCTCTGTGTCTTGCTTCCTCCCTGTAGCAGTGAGTTGGCATATTGTTTGCTTTCTCACGTGGAGACAAGTAGCAACCCAGCATTTCAGCTGACCCACTTCAGTCTCTTTGCATTACCCTGTCAGTAAATTCACGTAAAAGCCTCTCTTTGCTCATTTGCTCTGAATCTGTCTCGGCTGGAATTTAAGCAGCTATCATTTATAAATGAGACCGATTTTCTTGTAAAGGCTGCTGCGCGCCACGTCAAAGAGGAAAGCTGTTTTGCTACAGCACACGTTTCATTGATATGAAATAGGAGTAGCAGTTTAAGTATAAATCCACCCACAGATTGAACAGCCTGAGAGCTTCAACAGAGAGGAGATGGCAGGCAGCCACGTAAACCCTGCAGCGCAGTGTGTCTCGCTCATGCTCGTTCATGCTGCCTTCCTCTGTGTTGGTGTGTGTAATGGTGAGTGGAGGCAGAGCTCCTCTCTCATTCATAGCTACGGAGCAATTAAGATTGCTCGTCACTGAGGCCACAATGTTAGCCAAAGCTGGAATAATCATTCTCTCTGAAAACAGGGCTGTGAACGTTATCAAGAGCCTTTAAAGCTAATTGAAATCGATGAAAGAAATCAATATGCAGGGACCAGCTCCATATTTTTCCTTTTTGACTTTACTAAAGTAGCTTTACTGTGATCCACAATTCAAAATAATGCTTATTTAGTTTATACTGTGCCTCGATGCATTCTGTCAGAAAGTCTGCTTATATTTCAGTTTCATTGTTATAATTGTAGTGGTCATTTATTTATGCATCACTGTTTTCCACTTTGTTCTCACTCTTTGCTGGTTGATTATGTCACATGCTTTTATGACAGTACAGCTGTACTAAGAGTCCGAGGAGCACTAAGCACATTTTTCCATGAGTGCGGGGGGGAGTAGCGATTTCCAGCCGTGTGCGTTCCTGCGCAAATGGGATTCAGAACCTCTCTAGCTCTAAGGATCAATTCCCAAATTAATAGGATGGATATAACTCTACCGTTAATTTCGAGAAGTTGTTAGACATCTGTGGTGTTAGGTTGCTAAAGTATCCATCTCCATTGGGGCTATCTAGGAGGAGACAGATCTATACTTTGACATATGTTTACGTCCTTTAGGGGTTTTAAGTTAGGAGGCAGCGCATTATAGGACATGTACCTGATATGGAGTATGTTAGGAGATTCAACTGATATTGGCAGAATCATGTGACTTTCCACCGTAGCCTTTGACACGGGTCGGATCTTTGTAGAGCGGTTGGGTTATTTGGCCACTAGAGGGCTGTGATGACCACCTAATTGCTGATCTTTGCTAATAATGAAATATTCGGCCTTTCTGTTGCTTGGGATATGCAGATATTTCTGCTTTCTGCCTGTTTAAAATGGCATTGTGAGATTTCATTAAGCCAGAGCATTTAGTTCATCATTTATGTTGTAATTCATTATTGGTGAATGATGTTGAAAAGAAATGATTCTTATATTTGTCATATGGTGTGAATGTGATCAGACCTCCATCCGACCAAACTATCATGTGCACCTTACAGGCTGAAGTTAGAAGCTTTTCTGTAGTCACGTACTGTAGGCTTAGCATTCTGGGATGCATCAGGGGTACCACGTTCCCCAGCAGTCCAGAGCACAGCATCTTCTTCCTGTATGTACTTCTGTTGCCCTCACCCCAGATACATCTGGCCAATACACTTTGGTACACTTGTGGTTTTTTTACATGTGTTAAGAAGCCAAACTAAAGAAAAGATACAGGTTTATAAACTCATCAACTGGTTTGGACCAGAGTAAACAAACCATTGGTGTGAAAATATCTGAGACTGCTTCTGATTGGCTTCCATCCTTAAACACAATGTTTAAAAAGCAGAAGGCCAAAGTCTGACTTTCAGGTGGCTCTCCTTTTATCTTTCTAGTTAACAGGCATTTAAAACGTTTCTTTTACCACTCTGTGAGCTAAATCACAAGACCTGTGATATTCTGCTGCTGTAGCATTTTACAGTTATTTTATTATGAGCGTCCACCTCCTAGATAGCCCCAGGACGTTACTATATATACTATGTATGTAGTATACTAAATATTTTTTTTACTTTATTCCTCCTATTTTGCGTCTTCATCTGTGTGCTGCCTTTGACTCCTCCCTTCCTCTTTTATTTACTCTTTGTTTTGACCAACTTTCCTTCGTCTGCTTCATCACTCACCTCTTTACTCTGTCTTCCCTTCAGGTCTCCCACCATCCGAGACATGGTAGTGCGCTGTATCGCCCAGATGGTTAACTCCCAGGCAGCGAACATCCGTTCAGGATGGAAAAACATCTTCTCCGTCTTCCACCTGGCTGCCTCTGACCAAGATGAGAGCATTGTAGAGCTGGCCTTCCAGACCACTGGTCATATCGTCAGTAAGTCCAACAACCTCCCTAACTTATTTTATCGTTAACCACTTCCGTTTTCCTTGTAGTCAGCAGACTGATTTAATTTTGGTTTTCCCTGTACCCCACCACTCTGTCTCCTAGCGAATGTATTTGAAAAGCACTTTGCGGCTACAATCGACTCCTTCCAGGATGCCGTGAAGTGTCTTTCAGAGTTTGCCTGCAATGCCTCATTCCCGGACACCAGCATGGAAGCCATTCGCCTCATCCGACACTGCGCCAAATACGTCTCAGATAGGCCACAGGTCAGTATGAGTCCTCGTCTTATACAAATCGCTTAATTTAATATTGCACGGGAGGCTTGTTGTGATTGATTATCATGCAAAATGCACTGACCTATGCATCAGCTCAAATAGTCTGAATATAAATGGTTGAAGAAGCAAAAATATATGCATAATGCTAATGTCTAAAGGCTACATGGTCATGTATGTAGTTCTCTAATCTATCCTACATTTACTACTGTCTGTGCTTGACAAAATAACTTGAGAACATGTACAGTGCGTACCAGGGGCATGAACAGTATGTATGGATGTGTGGGAGGATTAATTGCCTCCTGAGGCAGAAATGGTGCACATGGCTCTTATTTCTCTGGCAGGCCTTCAAAGACTACACCAGTGATGATATGAATGTAGCGCCCGAGGACCGTGTGTGGGTGCGGGGTTGGTTCCCTATTCTCTTTGAGCTCTCCTGCATCATCAACAGGTGTAAACTGGATGTCAGAACCAGGTAGGTGGGATTTACCTTTTAGCTTGCTTTAGGGGCTTATAGGGGGGGTAGCTTTGTGCAGAAGTGTGGTTTTAAAAACGCTTTCACATTTGAGCTGAAATTGAGAATTGCAGGGGTTTTGGGGTCCTGCTGCACATCTGGGTTTAATGATAGATGATAGACTTTAAAGATCTAAAAACACATCAGCTATAGCATTAAGAAAAACAAAATGTGTGTGTCTGCGTATTTCCCAGGGGGCTTACAGTGATGTTTGAAGTGATGAAGACCTATGGGCACACCTTTGAAAAACACTGGTGGCAGGATCTGTTCAGAATCGTCTTCAGGATCTTTGACAACATGAAGCTGCCCGAGCAACAGACTGAGGTACACGATAGCGCTTTCATCCACATCCTCTGCTTCACATCCTGTGTTTGAACGGCTCAGCCAGATGCACTCGAAGAATGTCAGAACACCATCTTTAATCTCCTGGTGTATTTGTTGTTTTTGTTCTTGTGCTGAAACTTTCTCACTGCGCCCTCAGAAAGCAGAGTGGATGACGACTACCTGCAACCACGCACTTTACGCCATCTGCGATGTCTTCACCCAATACTTTGAGTCCCTCAATGGCGTCCTGCTGGATGACATCCTTGCTCAGCTCTACTGGTGTGTGCAACAAGGTGTGTGCACATCCGTCTTTTTGGTTAATGTTTACAGGCAGAATGATCTAAACAGTGGCAGAATGAAGGGGCAGAGAGGTGTACAGCTCACTTAGACGGGCCGGACCAGTGAAAACCACCTGTCAGTGTCAAGTAGTTTAGCTACACATTTAGTCCCATAGGTATTGCAGTATAAGGAAACATCTCTCTTCTCCTCCTCCTCCTACTTCTCGTCCTCATCATCATCATCATCTCTTCTTCTGCAGACAACGAGCAGCTTGCCCGTTCAGGCACCAACTGTCTAGAGAATGTGGTCATCCTTAATGGAGAGAAGTTTTCCCCGGAAACCTGGGACAAGACATGTAACTGCATGCTGGACATCTTCAAGACCACGATCCCACACGCGTAAGCTGCTTCCAAAAACACAACCATGCTTTTGAATGTAGCATTTAATTCCTGCGGTTATTCTCATAGCAGCGCTTAGTTGCAAAATGAGATCGAATTAAAGAATAAAAGTCATCATTTTGTGTTTTCTGCATCTAGATTTTAATGTTTCACTTTCAATTCACAGTCTCTAATCACAGTCTTTCAGATTATTTATAATTAAGTTAAAAATTATATCGGATTTTAAATTAAGACCTTGGTTGGTTTAATGGGCCGTCTGTCTCTGGTACTTTTCTATAATGAAAGCTGGATGTTGTTTATTACCCTGCATGAAAAGATGAATGTGTTGTGTTTTATTGAATGACTAATTCTCCTGTCTCAAAGGCTTTTAACATGGAGACCAGCGGGGGCAGAGGGAGAGCACTTATCAACGCAGAGCCTGCCTGACAAACAGCTGGTATTTTTCATTTATACCACTAATTATTTCTTTCCTTTGCTTGTTTCAGGCGATAAAATTGTTGCATTTTTGCTTTCCTTTTTTGCACAAGAGCACAAGTTAGATTTCCTATAACTGATTGACTTACACATACAGCTCTATCGTTGTAGCAGTACCTCTGTTTGCTTTGCTCCCAGGACTCAGTTTCCCAGAAGTCAGTGGACATCCAGTCCCGCTCTGATGACCAGCATTCCATCAGCAGCTCCGACAGAGCTGTGATGGAAAATCGTCGGCAGAGTCAGTACAGCTCAGCCTCGGGCGTGAGTGAGGACGGTCCAAGAAGCAGGACGCCAACAAGTCAGTCCTCCACTTCACTCAGAGGTTTTTGTTGACCCCTGTGTGTTTTTTGCCTGCGTACATGTTCTGATTAACTTCTGTTTTTTTCCCACCCTCGCGTATCCCACAGAGATCCAGGAGCAGCGTTTATTCTCGGCTTTGCTCATAAAGTGCGTCGTGCAGCTGGAGCTGATCCAGACCATCGACAACATTGTCTTTTTCCCCGCCACCAGTAAGAAGGAAGATGCGGAGAACTTTGCAGCTGCTCAGGTACAAACAGCTGTGCTTTCCCGCTCCTGCGTAGAAATGCGGCCGTGTTTTGTCTTTGTGCTATACAGTAATGCATCGTTCATTTGTCTTTTCGAAGCGGGATGCTGTGTGTTCAGCAGACGCCTCCGTGGAGACCCAGGACCAGGGAATGTATCGCTACCTGACCTCTGAGCAGCTTTTTAAGTTGCTGGATTGCCTGCTGGACTCGCACCACTTTGCCAAGGCTTTCAACTCCAACAACGAGCAAAGAACCTTGCTGTGGAAAGCAGGTAGGACGAGAGAACGGTAACACCAAATGGGCTGTGGAGTTTCCTTAGGCTTGACAGACAAAAAAAAAAAAAACAACTCTAATTTGCTGTAAATGCTTGCTTGTGTGTGCTCTTTTTCAAGGTTTCAAAGGAAAGTCGAAGCCCAACCTCTTGAAGCAGGAGACCAGCAGCCTGGCATGTGGGCTGCGCGTCCTGTTTCGGATGTACACAGACGAGAGCCGCCGGGACGCCTGGGAGGAGGTCCAGAGACGACTGCTCAAGTAAGGACTGCACGTTGTGCGTAGTGTGCGTAGTCACTGATGGACAGCAGTAACGTTGCATCTACCGAGACAGTCAGTGGAGATGAGTGTAAACATCTCAAAAATAATCCTGTGTGTTTTTACCTGTACATCTGTACAATCTTATTAGTGGCTCAATATTATTGAAGTAAACAGTCAGCGATTGTAAGGAAAAGGACTGTCTTAACCCCTCGTCTAAGTGTATGTTGGTCTATTTGCATTTATTCTATAGTTATAAACTATTTTATTGGTCATATCAAGCCCAAGATGTCTGAAGGAGAGGGTTGTTCTGTTGTCGTTCTGACATTAGGGAGGGTTGTTGAGATGTTGGTAACTGTAGTCTGTTACTTATGGCAAAGGCCCAGCATGTTAGCAGCTTTGAGGTTGTCTGAAGTGGATACTGTGTGATGTTGGGATTCAAAGGAATCGGCGCATAAGATGTTTCATTGTTCAGTCAGCACTGCTGTCATCACACTGTCTTTATTCAACGCCTCACACACTGCTGTCATCTCATTTCTCTCCCTGCCTCGCCTTCATATTGATGATAATGTCAAGATGAAGCAGAATCATTGCTCGTCTCTTTTAGTTGCATTCATTATTAGAGAGGAGATAAGAATGGATGCGGGTGGAGGAGGCTAGTGCTTGCATGCAGATCCTGATTCGCTGAAATGCTGCTGTGTGTCACCTAAAACACCACATAAGCAGCAAAGGCTTATTTCTAAACTCCACACAAGCACTTTTTCTGTTTACCAGAGGCCACGCAGCACACATGCTAGTTTGATTAGCGCTGGGACCAAAGCAGATTTGGGTTGTGATTAGGTCACAGAGGCTGCAGAGCTGTGAGTGTGAAGGAGGGAGGAGAGGAGGAAGAGGATGTTTACAGGCAGCTGCAGGATCAGAGACGAAAGGTCAGTTTTCCTCGAGCTTAAACCGTGGAGAAAAAAGTCCAATTGTTTTCATACCAGCCTCAGTCGGGGGCTTTAATTAGCAGTCGCTGAGCTAGAGCAACCTTCATCATCCTCACTGCAGCAATTTTTCATGTGACAAGTGAGGCGAGGATGCAGATGTTGCCTCGCTACAGTACGTTACAAAGCAACACAGGAATCAGAAGCACTTTTCTTTGTCCGATTTCATATTTGACTTCCAGGTTTGTTTTGTTCAGTGTGTTGATGCACATTTCTTCTTCTCTTTCGTGTAGTGTGTGCAGCGAGGCTGTAGCATACTTCTTGGCCCTGACCTCAGAAAGCCACAGAGAGGCGTGGACCAACCTGCTGCTACTCTTCCTCACCAAGGTGCTAAAGATCAGTGATGAAAGGGTAAGAAGCCAAAACACCCATCGATGCTCTTCCTTGCTGCTGTGCAGTACACACAGACAAGACCTTTTAAGGCTATTTGTGATGTAGTTTAATACTTCAGACTCCATTTATAATTTTTTTGTACTTCATCGGTGTCAGAGGCAAAACAAACATATTTTTGGCCGCGGGTATGTTACATATGCTTGCACATATCCTGTTAGGCTTACAACATAGTGCAGAAGAGGAGGAACAAAACTGGTTTACTCTTCTTTTGAGAATATTGAGTGGAGTATTACAAAAGTGAGAGCAGGCTAAATCTTTATCCTACTACACTGATCATCATGTTCTCCTTCAGTATTATGGTATGGGAAAACAGTGGTTGAAGAGCAAAAGTATTACAACCAAGTGAAATGAACTTATCTCATTGCCTATGAAACAGATGCTTCAAAGATAGGGACTTGGTCTGCAAACCACTCGCAATCAGTCGCCCTATTAGACAGAATTCGTCTATTGTCTGTTTGGTATTTACATGCAATGTGTAAGTGATAACTAAGCAATTAACTGTAATAAATCGGGGGAAAGATCTGTTGCCATCTACATGTATAGGAATTCACATTAAAAAGTAATTCATTTAACTCCTTATGCTCAGAGTCCAACCAGAACCTCATGTATCCGAATCAAAAATTCAGAAAGTCCTCCACAAAAAGTGACGCAATTGCTGCTGGACTGCAAAAGAACACTGACGCTTGGTAACCTTGCTTTTATATAGGAATATAACCAGATTACAACCAATTGGGAGGCAGTTAAGTCAAGTTTCCTAATGCAAAGAGATTGCAGACAAGTCGCATTTATCAGCAGTATGTTGGCAGACTGTGCATTTTTGAATAAGACAGCATTTATTTACAAACCTTTGCAAATTTGTTTGTGAGGGATTACATTCTTTGCTGCCTACCACAAGGCAACCTGTCAAATCACCCTGTGAACAAAACTAGTCGCTGAAAAAACAGCAATTAAATAAAATAAATTCAGTCCCAGTGAGGGTTTTTTTTCTTTTTTGGTTTTTTTTCCTAGTCACAGTGAAGTTGTTATGTTTTCACTCTAGTGTGACTGGGCCAGTAGAGATCTCTTTGTAGATTGCAGAATTTTTTCCCCCATTCATGATCTGACACCGATTTTTTTGTGTACATCAAATAGAATATATGCAAGTGCTTAAAGATCTAACTTTATTCTCATTGTCTTCCTCTGTCGCTTCCTTGCTTTGTTTCTCATCTCGCCTCCACTTGTAGTTCAGAGCTCATGCATCCAGATACTACCCTCTCCTGTGTGAGATCATGCAGTTCGACCTGATTCCCGAGCTCCGAGCTGTCCTAAGAAAGTTTTACCTGCGTATCGGCATCGTGTTTAACATCGCGCAGCTGCCTGAGCCAGAGCCTCAGCGTGCCCGTGAGCCAGAGACTGACATGGAGGTTGGGGAGGAGGCTGGGGAGGAGGCCCAGTGACGCTGCACCGCAAACAGCCTGGAGCACAAAGCTCTACCGAGGCCTCCGTCGTGGATTCGTGTGGCCGTGCTGGTGCTCTGCGCTGCCTCAGGGGCCTCGGTGTGTTTTTATGCCGAACACTTGATTTAAGTGGCTGATTGTCAGTCAGCTAACTGTTAACATCCACCCGCTCCCTTAACCCCGTCACCACACACGCAGACACACAAACAGCTCAGACGGAGTCCTTGCTAACACTATAAATACCTGTCTTGTACCAGGTGTAGCGATGCCTCTACTGGATAAACTACCGATAACCAACTGACAGTTACCCATATCTCTGATCTGCTCAGAAGGAAGATATAAAAAAAAGTGTGCTTCTTACTGTATATTTAAAACAAAGAATGAATGGTTTCAGCAACATGCAAAAAGACATATTCTGCAACTATGACAGTGACATTTGTCACCCGTTGATAGTAATGATCACTCTGTCTGCACAGCAGATGGCTAACATTAGAATGGATAGCCTCTTGGATGATACTAGTTGTACAGATCTGATCTACCGCTGTGTAATATAATCTTATAACACTAAATTTCTTTTATTTTTGTTTAATTTTTTTTCCTTCTCTGGATTTGCTGCACTTGATCTGTTTTTTGTTTTTTTTTTCAAATGCACTGGCGATTTTACTTTTGTGATAATTTATTTGACTCAACCACCTCCTACAGATTGTCCTACACAGTACAATTTGTAATTAAACTAAGACCGTGGAAAGCGAAGGGTTAAATTATTCCATTTTATATGTTATGAGGTTTTTAACCGAAATAGACGATAACGGGGCTTCTATAACTGGAAGACGACAGCAAACTGATTCTAGCTGCTTTTTTGAGTCACTAGTCTGTTTTCATGTGAGTTTAGTTTTCACTCTTGTGTACAAAAATCAGAAGTTAATAATATATTTAATGTTTTTTTTTTTTCTTTGGTCTGGGAGAAAGATATATGTATAGAGAAAATGACAAATGTTAGCTGTGCTTTAAGTATGACTGGGGTGCATTCCTGCTCATGGATGTAGAAAACAAAATGTATATGATACAGCAATGTAAAGTTTTCTATGTTGCAAAAGAATATGTACAACTTTCTGTACAATACATCATCTGGCATTCTAATCAGGTTCTAGGTCAATAAAGTTTTTGAACTTGGTTGATTTGAAATGTTGAATCACTGGATTACAGTTACTGCTAGCTGTTTAATGTTTAAATAAGATCAGTCAGGACAATATTACAGTAACATTTTATTATTCAAAATTATTTATTATTTATCTTTCATTTTTGTTCACTGAATTTCATTCACTGAATCCCACCTTTACAAACGTTTAATGTGTGGAGGTAAGCATGGGCGACACAGAGCTCTTGGTTCTCACTCCTTTATTCCAGTCTTCACATCAATTGAACACAGAACAACCACTTCCTCAACACTGGGTGTGAGTGGAGCCCTCTGGTGGTCCACCACAAATGTGCTAAATGTTGGAGGTAAAGAGGAACTGGACACTAAGATTTTAATTAAATGTTTCTTGTGTGATCTAATAGACCAGTGACGTGCAGTCAGGGGAGGCAGGGGAGGCCGTGCCTCACCTGTCATCATGGAAATATAAAATTGAAAAATAAATTAAATGGTTATATTTATTCAGTGATTTTTATTTTAAAGTTCTTTTCCATTTAACGTCACCATTTTTAGATGTTTTTTCAAAATCGCTGAATTTTCACATTTACCGTTCAAATACTAAGAAGAGACGAGCGGTGAGGCAGCAGCCCGCTGAGCCTCACCGTGGATTACGCAATGACTATGCTAACGGTGCTGGCATGCTATGCAGTGAGACCGCTGTCCCTCTGCATGTCGCTATTAAAATGTCAAACACTTTTACTATATAAACTAAATTTCCATATTTTAGCTGGTGTATATAATGCACAGTGTTTTTTTTTTTGTTTTGTTTTTATCAACAACTGTGTGTATTCTTGTGCTGAGCGATCATAAAACTGCACTAGGTGAGGCACGCAGTTCTCCTGCCTCATGGCAGGGGGCGCTGGTGATCCCAGGGATTCTTATTACGACTCCTCGGCTGTCACTGTGACAGCAGTAAACAGTTAGCAAGTGAAGTGCAGCCATCCAGTTATTTGTTCCTGTTG
>VUQR01016519.1:0-38716 GCA_015108515.1 Hemichromis elongatus
ACAGCAGCTTCAGTTGATGTGTACTCCAGTGCTCTTTCAGATCAGACAGAAAAGACTTCTGTTTCTCCTTTGACTGACAAGACAATGACCTATTCAGACATTACTTCAATGTCGGTAGAAATTTCAAGCGATGAGACCACAGACATATTGACTGCAACCTCTTTTTTCACTGATACATCTCAATCTGTATCCAGCACTGTGGAGTCAATACCATTATCACCTGGAGTAACACAACTTCTTGACACAGATGAAACTAAAGGACCATCACTTACCAGTGTTCCAGATGGTGAGTTTGAAAGTAAAAGCAGTCAACCTACAGTAATGGATTCATTTTCTTCTGTCAGTCCGTCAACAGTCAAACTTGACACTGCATCCTTCCCGAGTGCCACACATGTAGAAATTTCTGGAGACAGCACTACTGATTTTCCGGACGTCTCAAGCATCATAACAACAGTGCTTTCAAGTGATACTTCAAAAGAGACTTTTACTTCATCTTCATCTGTCTTCAGTACTCAGAAGCCAATATCAGTGTCAACTGGAACCCAGAAATCTGTCACCACAAGCACATCTGAAGAATATTCATTAACACCAGAGGAAGGTTCTATGTTGACATCAACAGAAGATGAGGGCTCAGGAGATCAGACAACTGAAATGATCAGAAATCTCACTGGACTTCCTACAGCTTCCTCAATGTTCTCCACAGAGAAGTCAACAGCAGCTCCAGTTGATGTTTACTCCAGTGCTCTTTCAGATCAGACAGAAAAGACTTCTGTTTCTCCTTTGACTGATAAGACAATGACCTATTCAGACATTACTTCAATGCCTGTAGAAATTTCAAGCGATGAGACCACAGACATATTGAGTGCAACCTCTTATTTCATTGACGTATCTCCATCTGTGACCAGCACTGTGGAATCAATACCATTATCACCTGGAGTAACACAACTTCTTGATACAGATGAGACTAAAAGACCATCACTTACCAGTGTTCCAGATGGTGAGTTTGAAAGTAAAAGCAGTCAACCTACAGTAATGGATTCGTTTGCTTCTGTCAGTCCGTCAACAGTCAAACCTGACACTGCATCCTTCTTGAGTTTCACACATGTAGAAAGTTCTGTTGCTGTTGACTTTATCACTATTACATCAACATCAGCACCATCAACTACTTTCAGTGATTCTCAAAGAACACACACATCCTTTACAGCAACAGTTGAAAGCCAGAAAACTTTGTCTCAGAGTACAATGATTTCACCTCATGTGTTCATGACAGGGGAGTCTACAGATGCTCTTCAGTATTCTACCACTACTGAGTCAGATTCAGAATCAGGTCATTTACCCGATCCAGACTTCTCCGGAGATTACACATCAGCATACACAGATGAAACAGCACTTGAACAGTCCTCTGTGAAATCAGCAACCCTAGGAGTTATAACATTGAGTCCATCAAACACATCTGTATTTGTTGAGGAAGAGCGTTCAAGTGATACAGAATTTACAACTGTTACCGCTAGTCCCTATATACTCAAAACCTTTCGGCCTATGGAAATACCCAGTGTCACCCCAATGATGACTTACAATGAGAAGGACCACTCTGGTAGCTTTCCTGATGACTTTGATTTGGAATTTAGTCAAGATGGATCTGGTGAAAAGACATTAATTGAAACTACTACAAAACCACACAAGGAATTTATGGTGCAAACAGACGAGACAGAAACAGATGAGAGTCAGAGCACATCTGACATGGTCGGTGTTGCATTTTCATCTCAGTCTAGTACACAGGTTTCCAAAGAATTTATGTCACCAACCCAATTTCCAAGCATGACAGGCCCTGAGATTTACACTTCTGACCAGGGCAGTGGGGTCACCGATCAAGATGAGTGGTCAGGTGATGATTCAAGTGGGTTACCCTCCCCAAGAATACCTGAAAATCCAGCTTCTGAAGTTTCGGATAGTGCCATTCTCTCAGCGGTTACAAGTTCAGTGTTTCCAGAAGAGAGTGGCCCAGGTGGCCATACCACTGATGTGCTTATTACAGTGAAAGACACAGGGTTATCAGTTCTCACCACAACCAAACCAACAATAACAGGAACAACTCATCAAAGTGCATCTGTTATTAGCACAGAGAGTAGAGCCCATTCCATTGTCAGCACAGAGAAACCTACAAGCACAGCAAAAGGATTTAAGGAAAGTGGAACAGTTGATGTTCCGAAATCTACTGCAGCTGCAGCTTCTCTCTATAGCACTGAAAAGCCCTACACAACAACAGAATATGCAATCACAAGTGAAAAATCAACACCAAAACCAGATTTTACTTGGACAGAAGTAGAGAGTTCTGGCAACCAAACCACTGTGACGTTCACCCTAATGCCTTCAGTGAAGGAGAGTGCCACATTTTCAGAAACAGCAGATGAAACCAAAGGTTTTGCGATTGTAAAACCAACCTCTGATAAGAGGATTTTCTCACAGGAGAGTAAAATTACTCCAGCGACAGATCGTCCCATTTCAAGCACTGAGAAAGATGAGGTTGCTGTGGCTGAGCACACAACCCAATCCTCTTACATAGCCTTTCCCTCTCGCACAACTGATGCCTCAGTAAGTAATCACACTGTTGTTGACTTCAGCACAGAAAGCTTAAGCAGTGAGCATAAACAAGATGAATTTACATCGATATCTGCCCCAGTTCCCACTGTTATATATCACAGCGTTACAGATCAAGAAGTTGAGATTATTACTCCCGTCAGGAGCCAAGCCAAGACTCGACTAACAGAACAGACACCCACCATAGTCCTACATGCATCCAAACCATCAACCAGCACATCTATCATATTCATTGAGGATACAGAACAGGAAGATAAACTGTTCTCTGGAGTTACACATAGTATGAGAGAAGACAGCTACAGTACAGCACTTATTACCAAAGATGATACAATTACTGATGCAGATACAATGTCTATGGTTCCCTCTTCTTCATTTTATCCAACTATTCAGACACAGGAAGCTGGAGGTGTCACAGCAATTACAATGACCCAAAAGCTGGAAGTTACAGAAGAACCAGAGGGCTCAGGAACTGTTGGTGACACATTTTTGAGTCCTACACCAACCTCAGCCAGTGATATATCATCAGCCTCAACATCTTCTGAATACTTGTCCACTTCAGAATCATCACCTGTGACAGACATTTCTTCGGTAGGGACATCAAGTGACGCAAATGTCACAAGGTCACCACAGGCCACACAAGGTACTTCTGTGTCCACAGAGTCAAGCGCTGGAGAAATCTATGATTTAACAACAACACATACAGTTTTCTCATTTGAGACTACAAAACCAATTTCTGATCAATTCCAAGGAGACATTACTGAGATTTCCACTTCCTCATCTTTTTCTTCTCAAATCTTAATAGAAACAGCAGACTCTACCTCTGTCACTTCAGGGACTAGTGAAGATTATATCATCACCACAGTTAAAAAAGAAAAATACATGACAGCATCACCCATAATTCTAACAGCTACAAGTTACGGCATAACTGAAAAAACCTTAAGTACTAAACCTTCAGTCACGGTCACAACAGTCTCCACTGAACCTGGAACAATGAAAGCCACCAGTAAATCAGCTGATGATGACTCCTCAGGTGACTCTACACGAGAAAGCTCAAAGAAGCCTTCAGTATCGTCTTTGGAAAGTTGGACGACTGAAAAAACACTAACATCTATGCCCTCTTCAGTGTTTAGTACTGAGCAAGCCAGGTCTGAGATCATGCCTACTCCCCATGGTGGCATCTCTTCTGAGAAAAATGTACCAGCCACAATGAGCCCAGTATTGTCTAGTGATAAGTTGAGCACTGCTATGATTGTACCTGCCCAGACTGGCATAACAGTCACAACACTGAAAGTGGAAATTTCAAGTAATTCAGACAGTGACATCCAGAAAACATCTCCTCATGCTATTATAACTTCATCTCATATGGGGACGGGAGCAGACCCTGTTGGGGTAGAATCTACAACTCGAAAACCTCCAAGTGAAAAACAAGAAACTATAGCTACTGACACAAGATTTCCTACAGTGTCAAGCTCTGTAGACACATCACTAGAGATCTTAGGCGAAGCAACTTCTTTATTTTCATTTGAAACAAAAAGGACTCTATCCTCAGGTGTGTCCTCAGTTTCTACCACTGAGACTGAAGGGTTGGTTTTTACTTCGGAAATTACTGACCAGTCACCTAAAATGATAACAGAACCTGCCCTTACAATTCTTCCTACCACTGAGAAGCCAGCTGTAGTGTTGACTGAGAGAGACACCTCAACTGATGAAGACAGATCAAGTTATGCCAAGACGCCAGAGAAGAGTGAAGAGAGTTTTATATCAACAGAAAAAAGTATTTTTATTTCTAGTACAGCCGAAGGTTCAGGTGAAATGGGATTGAGCACCTTTGGATCTGACTCTGTCGCTCCTAGTTTGTCGACTGTTAAGATGAATATGATTACTAGCACTTTATCCAGTCAGCCAGCAAGCTCCCAAACAGATGAGTCAAAATCATTTGAACAAACCTCAGGTCAGACATCAAATGAGGTCTTCAGCACTGCAGCCTATGCAACACAACCCCTTGGTGTGACAAGATCTATTGAATCATTGAATTCATCAACTTCTTTTGAGTCAGAACTAAATAAGTCACAAAATGCAGCTATAACCAGCACAAATGAACCCACTGTTGTCACTGACGACAGACCTGCAGACATCTCAACTATCTCAGAGACAAAAGTAATGATCACCAAAATATTCACTTCAAATGTCCCCTCAACATCGTCACAGCCAGATGTTGTCGTTCAGTTAGGCTCAACTCTTTCTCCTCTACAACCACTAACAACGCCCATGGAATTATTTGAACAAGTCAAGTCTGAAATTACACTTACACACCGCCCCAATCCTGATTTTTCTCATGATATATCACTGACCACAACTCACCCTGTATTTGCTAATCATGACACAAGCCAGACTGCAGAATCAACAGTTGTGCCTGTTTCTGGAGACGGACATGTTTCGATAGCAGATGGGACAGTTGAACCAGCTGTTGATCAGGTCTCAAGTGTTGCAACGACTCAGCGATCTTCAGACCTATTTTATGACGAGCTAACTGATCCACCCCCAGATTATGAAGCACCAAATCCTTATGTGGTGGCAGCAGATCCCCTGTACAACCAAACACTAGAAAATGATACAGTGTTAATTTCTCCACCACCTTCTGTTTCTCAAACACCTGACTCAAAAGTAATAGCAGAAGCAATCATGGTTGCAGAATCAACTACAATCAGTGGAAAATCAGTCCCTAATTTTCAAGAAGACAGAATGACTACAACAAGTGTTGTTAAGCTGGGTGATGATGAGGTTCAGAGTGTCACCTTTGAGCTCTTTTCACCAACATCTAAGTCACCGTCTGTCCCTAATGATAAGGCTGAAAGTGGAATTGTAAGTTCTGGGATTTCATCATCCAGCTTTGATGATGTATCTGGTGAACTGATCACTACAAAGGCACCAAAGATTATCAGTATAGAACAGACTCTATCCCCAGATGAAATCAAGAAAGTATTTAAGGTAAATGCTACAGAAGCTTCAAAGAAGGAAGGTGTTGATGTCTCGTTTGGGAAAGGTGACATAAGGGTCTCTCCTTACACCGAAATACCAACAAGCACTCAATTCAAGACACTATCACCAGCCCAGGTGCAAAATCAGCTAGGTGCAATTGCATCCGCAACACCATCAACCATTTCTGAACAAGATCAGAAACTGGGCGGTGATATGACTGCACCACCATCAGTTATTGAAGGAAAACAACCAATAAAAGAGGAGGAAACAACCACAGCGCCTAATACAGGACTTGATCTGGGACACACTGTTGTTGGCGAGACTATGGAGATTTCTGGTAAGATTCCTGCTAAGTTGGCACTGAAATGGAGCAAAAAATATTAAAACTCCAATAAACTTCTGTTTAATTCAACTTTTTTTAAACTTTGCTATCAGGATCTAACTCATGCACAGAGGACGTTTGTCTAAATGGAGGCTCATGCTGGAGTATTGGCAGCACCCATACCTGTCGCTGTGCTCCTGGTTTCAGTGGTCATCGATGTGAAATAGGTAGGACAATTCTTACAAGAAGAATTGCTAAAATGACATGTAATATTACTGGGACTACAAGTTGTTTTGCTCATCTGCTCCTAATGATTATGTCTGTTTCTTGCAAAGATATTGACGAATGTGAATCAAACCCTTGCCGGAATGGGGGCACGTGTGTTGATGGCTTGGCTTCTTTCACATGTGTGTGCCTCCCAAGCTATGCTGGGCTGTATTGTGAGGAGGGTAAGTTTGGAATTAATTTAAAAAAATTTCTCTAGATTCTTTCTTTCTCTTATTTTTTCCATTAATAAAACTCATAAGACAGAAACTAAACGTTAACATTATACCCTCTTATATTGGACTATGTATTTAGACACTTAACATATTACTCAGTTGAATAAACCACAAAAATGTTTAGACACACCACTTAAATATAATCATACAGCTAATCGATGCCTTGTCCTCAGGCATCAGCTGACTAATCAACACATCTTTATTTCATCATCACAGTATTTTTTTACTGTCTCCTTTTAGTGTCTGGTTGTAGCGAACCTCTTGAATTTTCAAAGATTTTAGTTTCTTGGTATTTAAAGATATGGCTTGTTGTCATCAATTTTTATTGAGTCAGAATGAATGCATGCTAAGTCTCTAATCACGTTATTTCCATCTAAGACAACACAACTGGACTAGAAAATACAATAAAGTCTCTGAGTTCTTGCTTAAAAAGTGTACCTCCATAAGGAAGTTCTGGAGTATTTCAGAAAAAAAATTATTTTACTGTTACCAGTTGCACCGTATATTTATACCAAGTGTGCTGAAACCAGGTCAATATGTGCCTTGGCTGATTTCTCTCGACCAGTGTCTACACCCTAAATTTTGTTAGTCACTCATCAGTGAATCCCACCCAGATATTCTACTCAGACACAGCTGCTGTATGAGTAGGTTTAGCCAAAAAAACAACTTAATGTGCAACCCTTAGAAAGATTATACCTATGTAGATACCTATGTTTTTCTGTGTTAGACTTCTAAGGCTGAATTAAGGAGAGGGGAGGGATAAACAGATTCTATACTACGGTGTATAAGTTTAGAGATACATGCTATTAACAAAGTAAAGCTTCCGCATTTAAAATAAATCTGATCTGTTTAACTCTGAACTAATGCATTAGTTTATCACATTTCTAATTCATGCAGAATCACACACACTAACGGAAGGTCTGAGGATCAGTTTGCTCTTGCGTAGGCTCAACTCTTAGATAAGGCCATAAATGTTAATTGGTGAGACTAATGCATGGATTGAATTAAGAGTTAAAGTCTATTCCTCAGTTTATTTCATGTTTGTTGATCTGTTGCACATCTCTTTCTGTTTTCTTTATACATTATTTCCATTCACTCTGTCTTCCATTAGATACAGAGACGTGTGACTACGGCTGGCACAAGTTTCAGGGCCACTGCTACAAGTACTTCCCTCAGAGGAAAAACTGGGACACAGCAGAGAGAGAGTGCCGCATCAATGGGGCTCATCTCACAAGCCTCCTGTCCCACGAGGAGCAACAATATGTCAACCGTAAGTTCACGACAGGTGTAAATAATTAATAAAAAAATTTGATAAATGTGATAAAACTGATAGTTAATAAAAAAACAAACTAACGGAAATTTTGGATAGAGAAGATTCAAGATAAGGGTTCAAGCAATGAAAACGTCCACATTATCTTGGGCTTTCTCCTGCACTTTCTCTGACTGACCGGTCCTAAAATGGAAATATGCTAACTGAGGAATGTAACTGGTTGTGTTTTACTTGGCAGGCCTTGGACAGGACTACCAATGGATCGGCCTGAATGATAAGATGTATGACAACGACTTCCGCTGGACCGATGGTAGCCCTATGGTAAGACAGGATGCTTTCTTACATATTATCGACTCAACAAACATGGCACCGGAGCAGTGTAAACAAGCGTGGTGCTGATGACAGATTCAGTCATTTAGGGAGGGTCTTTCCTTTCTGGGAGCCGCATTGCCATTCTCATGACGCATTCTCCTCCGCCTCATGTCGCTACACCCTGGTGACCGCTGTGGTAATAAATCTGATGGAGAACTTGGTGTATTTCCTTTTAAGTCATTTTAATGAGTACGAGTCCTGCGTATAAAAACAAATAGCTTCCACAAAGCAAAAATAAAAAATAAATACATTAATTCAAAGTTAGAGTTAATATTTGCTATAGCCCTTCTAGATGCTGACCACTAAACAGAAAGAGACTAAATACGATACAATGTGCTTAATATTTGCACAGGCTGAAGTTCTTGCTTTAAAAGTTGCAATTCCAGGGCTAGAGAAAGGCAGGAAGCATTGAGCCAGCCTGGGGGTAAAAAGATAAGCACCAGCCTGCTGTGGAGATTGTTTCACTGCTGAAAGAATGAGGGGTGATGAGGGTGTGAGTGACACAGCGTAGAGGGGATTTTGTCAGGCGTAGACAGGTACGGTTCCTCTTTATCCCCCACACTCATGAGCGGGCCCAACCAACAGGCAGCCACCCAGGGAAAAAGGCCACCAAAGCAGGCGGACGCACAGATGGACAGCACCTGTGCTCAGCTGTAGAATGAGTAAAAAAAAAACAACACAAAAAATACACTGGATTGAGGGTGCCCAGGGGGTCTGTGTGGGTGGTCACCTCCAGTGGACTTAAATGTAATAAATAAGAGTGATTTTAAATAACTGTGAACTATTTACAACAGCAAAAGAAAAAAAGAAAAGATCAGTGATTAAATAATAACTATAGAGAATTGAAACACACAGGCTGGAAAATCTTCGGATGTGTGTTTAGGTGTGGGTGATCAAAGTTTGTTTGAGTGTTCTGAGGAGGATGCAGACCTGCTGAGGAGTTGATGGGTCAGCCATTTGTTAACCTGAAGCAAGCCGAGCAGGAAGTCAGAGCATGTTTGTTAACCATAATGAGAGAGCAGCGGAGCCTCAAGGCATGATTGGTGGGGTGAGGGGGGTGGGGGTCTGTCACCGCTTTGAAGAAAGCTTTTGAACCTAGAATGTGCTGAAAGACTGCAGGTAGCATCGATGCCAGCTCGAATGCCTCGCAGCATTGCAGCTGTGTGTACGCTGTATTTATGTATGAATGTACATGTGCTGTTGTGGAATTTTGTTCCTGGAGATGTATGCATGTAACACTTGACATGCAGGCTAATGATAAAAGCCATCACAAACTAATGGTTGTCCATTATCTCAAAACTCTGTAACGTGAAAGACACGGTAGTTGTTACATGGAATACCAATCATGCCAAGTAGGTGAAACACCATTTAGTGATACTGACTAAGGGGTGTAGAGTGTACTGACCATAAAATCCAAGCTAGTCTTATTTTTGTGAACATAGTGGGTTATTGTGACATTTCCAGCAGGATAATGCAAATGGCTCTTCTCTGGACAAAGTTTATGAACCCATTTTATAAACCTTTTGTTTTTGCCTTCAGAGTCTGGTTTGCTCAGAATTGATGGCTTCAGGTTTCGGAGTTGAAGTTGACCTACATAAAGATACACTATCTCCCTCTTGTGGAGAGTAATTAGAATTGCAGTGATGGACAGCAATGCTTCCCAAAAAGAAAAGGATTTTGAGTTCACTTTTTTCCAGAGAGATATGTGATAGACACAGTATTTGTAATGACTTGGTAACCTTTACTGAACTAGTGCCTATTTGTGTACACATTGCCCTAACAAGAAAAAAAATCATCAGTTCGATCTTGGGAGGAGATGCTCTTCCCTTTTGGCTTGTGTCAGGAAGGACATTTAGTGTAAAAATCTACCAAATCAAATATGCAGAGCTACTACTGTGGTGACCCTTCAAAGCATATCAAAGCATCTCTATAGATAGTCTGTAAATAGTCCTACTGCTGTCTATTTTAATAATAATAAAACAAAAGCTGTTAGGCTTAGAATGTAGTTTAATAACGGTAATGTCTTACTCTGTTACCTGCTCTTATTTTAGCAATATGAAAACTGGAGGCCCAACCAGCCTGACAGCTTCTTCTCTACTGGCGAGGACTGTGTGGTGATGATATGGCATGAGGATGGTCAGTGGAATGATGTTCCTTGCAACTACCACCTCACCTTCACCTGCAAAAAGGGCACAGGTAAAAACAAACAAACAAAAAAATCCACTTTAAAAAAAATGAGGTAAACCTACAGTTACTGTAAAATTCCTTATTTGAATGTTTCTTCTGGTTCACAGTGGCCTGCAGTCAGCCTCCTGTGGTAGAGAATGCACGTACCTTTGGAAAGATGCGTGAACGGTATGAGATCAACTCGCTGGTGAGGTACCAGTGCCGTACAGGCTTTATTCAGAGACATGTCCCAACTATCCGTTGTCGTGGGAATGGACGATGGGATATCCCTAAAATCAGCTGCATGAACCGTAAGTACACAAAGTGTTGCTCTCAATAGGTAGACGTTGCTCTGATATGTATGGATGGCCAAAAGTGCCAAAACTGAAAAAAATAAATAAATGTAACATTTAGTATGCCATTAAATGCATCTATTTATTCATTTGACATTTTTTTGTTCTTGCATTTATTTTCTATGTTGTAACTTTATTGCATTTTTCCCATTGTTGATTATTTACCATATTTTCTTAATACATTGGCATTTATTTAACTTCCCTTAGATGCCTATTAGAGCAACCCATATTTCTGAGGTGCATGGTTTTTGTCATATTTCAGTCTTCAAACTACGTCCAAATTGATATATACTGAGGTTTCAAAATTTGTCATTAAATGATTTCTTGTTGTCAAGTGTTGTCTTTATGGGGGAAAGATGCTCAATTAATTCATGATTTGCTTTAAACCATCTGTGGATGTGGTCTAAATAAACACTCAAAGTTACGTTTTGCTTAGGTGGGGTATTTTTTTGGCTAAAATATATTTTCCTGATCAGCCAACAAGAAAATTTGACCTTCATTTTAACATTGAAGCACAAAGAACAACATATATTTTGGTGCATTTAATAAAATATCAACCTATTTACTGAGTTCGGTCCTTGAAATTATCCCATTGTGTAAGCTTTTGACAAATAATTATAGTTTGAAAGCTAAAATGTACATTTTTTTTCCCTCCCGACAGCCTCAAGCTATCAAAGGACCTTTATCAGAAGGCATCAGCACAATAGTCTCTACAGCATCCACAACTTCAAAAACTGGCAAGATGAGTCCTTCCACTTTCGTCATCAGCGCTACCGAGGAAGGAGACACAGGATAGAACAGAAGTGGAAGATGCAGTGATTGCCAAATAACATGGCACGGCCTACCTGTGACGAGAGTGCGTGCCAGATGCTTGTTTGAAAAGAAAAAAAAAAGCACAAGAGAAAACTCATCAAAGAAAGAAAAAAAAAAATAATAACCTGTAGTTTTTGCCAATGGAAACTTACAAAGTGCCTTTTCATAGAGATGTAGATACAAGACTTTTCTTATTAAGGGGCACAATTAATAATAATGCCAATGTGGATTAAAAAAAGTTTCAGCTGGCTACTGGACAAGCAAAAACTACTCTCATCATACTTTGTTTTTTCGCTCTGTCTTCAGCTTATCAAATGTATTAATGATGGTTGTCTTGTCAATTTTTAAATCAACTGGGCTATTTAAAATCTATGCAAGTGTTCATTTTTTTAATAGAAAGAAAGAGATTATACTGCTCATGTAAAGATTAATATTGTGCTGTTTTAATTTGGACTTCCTTTTTATTGCGCTTGCAAAAAACTCAAATCGCATGAAGTTAAATATTTTGTTTCAGACAAAGACCTATAAACTTTGATACATACAGATCTTTTCCTAGTATTTATAGCTCATTTTACAAAGGGGCAAATAATACTCTGACATGGTTTGACAGGTTTCCTGTATAGTAGTTATTCACATTCTAGATTAAAATATCAGAAGGGGAAAGTTTTTCACTGATTGCTTGGTTATCAGCTTCTTTGTGATGGCAGCTTTTAGTACAAAATTATCACCTTTCATCATCTTCTGCTGTCATCAGATATATGTCAGACTAAATGTTTATAAAGAGATTTATATAGATAGATTTTAAAAAATGTAACTGACATTTTCTTTTGTAAGAGACCGTTCAATATGACAGATTGCTCTCTAAGTACCTATCGACAAAGCCTTTATCAACAGATGGATATTGATGACTATCATCTACTTCAAAAGGAAAGTGTAGCTCAAGAAGCCTCTATTTTCTGCTCAAATATGTTCAGTGCATAGCCTTTAATTAGTCACAACAGCATGTTTACAATAACTTTAATGCTGTGCATAGTCACACAGCAAAGCATCTCGCTGTCATCTGTTGTGGGGTAGCTTATACCTAAGTCTTTTTTTTTTCTCTTTCGGTATAAAAAATTAGTTTCTGTTATTGTGGTCAATTAAAATCAGTTGTTGAGAGAATGTATTTTGTGAATCACTCAGAAAGACTTGAACGTAACAGCTGTCTAGGCAGAGATGCGTATAATTTATTTTCAAGCTGCTCTTGATTGCTTTACTTGTTTTATTGATAAAATATAATTCTGTCACTTGGCCCGCCTGGGGATTCTTTTAAAATATTTTCATTGTTTGTTCAACAGGACGCCAGCAACATTTGCATGCTAACAGTCTACAAATAATTACTCAGCAATATGATCCATTTACATGCCTTCTTCTTTTTCTTTCTTCTTGTTTTGTTTTGTTTTTTTACAATTTTAATGGCAACAGTGGACCAAAGATCTCAGAGACACACATCAGCAATAATCTGCATTGATTTTGTCCTGTAACATTAATGGACGTGAATTTTTTTAAAGGAGAAATGTTGTTTTGTTGTCTGAGTATTTGTCTGTGTGTGTTTTACCCTTGATGTGCACATAATATAATTTTATATTTATAAGTGTTACTTTTTTTTTTTTAAATTTTACTTTACAATGTGAATGTCTGGTACGTTTGTGAATTTAAAAAAATTCAGTTTTTTTTTAACTGTTGTTTTTCCTGCTTTAAATCACCAATGTAATAAAAATAAAGATACAAATATTATTTGCTTACAAAATTTGTTTACCAGGTTTTGTGTAGATGTAGATTTTTTGCAGATCTTATTCAGATCTAATGAGTCCAGTGTTTGGCCGTCTTTTGATGTTTTGATAGTGTAGCAATCTTAATGCAGTTTTTTTTAGTATTACAGTTTTTATCATATAGGAAATATGTTGCAAAATTGCAGGAGTCAGGTAATGTAGTTGAACACATTTTAAAACAGATCCTGTTGTACTAAAGCAGATTTAGGATGCAGTGTGCACTACAGTGATTTCCCCAGCAGGTAGTGCTATCAGCCTTATTCATGAACCTGAGATTTTTTTGTGCTACAACGTTTTGGTTTTTTTTAAGCACCCACACAACTTATGGACACTAAGCATATAATGATGAATTTAAACTTCATGTGAATCGCACTGTGTGGAAAATCATACCAGTACCCAATTTTTCAAAGTATTGCGGTGTCTTACACATAAATCACACACTTGTGGAAAAACCTATCAGACATGCTCTGCAAGCCTGTTGGTAGACAGTTGGTCCATGCAGGGAGAGAAGATAGGAAGTGGCAATGTGAATGTGAATTGTAGCAAACATATTGAGCTAAAACTGGATTAGGGGAAAGTGATGCCATCCAGAAAAGGCTGATGCTTCAGAACCTGTGGACCTACATAAGTATACTGCACTACTTTTTTTCTTTTTGGTGAGCAGCTTGAGTGAAAGGGGCGCTTCTTGAAAAACATCTTGTGTCTACATGCTGGTGCATAAAGGAAGCACATGAATTCCCTGGGTGGAAAATCAGAAGCTTTTGACTACATTGCCTTTCACTACTATTCCCAGAGTGCCTCTTTATGCAGCAGTCACTTGGAGTTCACATTGTTGCTTCCTAATAACACAAAGCACCATTACCTGGGTAACTACATCAGATTGGTCAATGTAATCTTGGTACAAGTTAGGGTTGCTGCATTTTTCTGTGTGAGTGCCAACTCTGTCATTAGAGGAGACGTGACTTGTGATTAATGACTGCTCCTGCAATCCTGCCGCACAAAGTGCAGATGTCTCAAAAACCTTTACCCTTGGGCCCGAGTTTCACTGGGATTTAACAGAAGGTCTAGTTTATTTTGGAAATGAAATGCTCCCAAGATCTTACTGACTTCTTCAGCTTGGCAGGCACCTCACACTAAAGTGTATCATTCAGTCAATGCCATCATTTTTTATTAATTTATTTATTTTCCAGTCATGCATATCTGGAATTCTGTCAAGCATTTGGGATGTAGAAAAATAGCTAGACTAATGCACTGCACTTGATTGGGTGAAGTCAACCAAGTGATGGTTCAATAATATAGTTGAGGGGGTAGGGACTAATAAGTGTACACTTGTGCCTACTCCTTTTCAAACCAAAGAATGCACTAATATTTTTTAATGATTGTGAATGCACATGTTTGAAATAAAAATGAACTAACTAACTAACTAATATACTGCTCATTGATTTGGCTGACTGCCTAAACACACAGAGGCCCGAAGAAAAGCTCACCTGATGCCAGCTTTTTTAAATACATGTATATAGTGTTTTGTATAATACAAGTGCAACAATGTATAGTTTATGTATATAGTTTATTTCCCAAAAAAATCTTTTATCTGCTGTTGCTTTTAGCTGCATTATCCAAAAAAGGTTACCTAAGATGGATCGCACACATTTACATTTGTCTAACATTTCCCTGCTGTATCCACCTAAATCTGACCCCGTTCCCAGAGATTCCCACAAGCCTCTTAAAGACTGTGCTACTGTTCCCTTTGTCTGACTTAGCTGTGGGTTGTCAGCCTGGCACTGAAGATAAAAATGGCAAAGAATAAATGAATGTGGGGAGAGTCTAATCTTAAGTCCTTTCAGTGACATGGCTTTACGCCAAATTCATGGCCTCGAATTTGGCAACTTAAACAATCCCATTTAGGTCCCTGCTTAAACTTCAACATCTCTACATGCTGCATGATTTTGGTCCAGGAAAATAAGAAGGAATGCAATTTAAAAAAAAAAAAAAGAAGAAACGTATGATTCAAAATGGATTTAAGAGTTGTGTTCTTTATTTCAAACAGCTTCTTTTGAAAAGGTACAAGTTGCTAAGATACAAATTTCCTCAACAACTTGGGTTTTACTATTACAAACAATGATTCACCACATTATCGCATGTGCTCTACAGTGAGTCCCATATCTCTGTGCCCAGGGTTAGAAAAGTTGGGTTGCACCTCTAATTACCATCCGATACCAAGAGTGTGATTGGTCATCAAAATACGAATATAAATTTTGCAGATCATAGCCACAATATGAAGACGTGCAACTGTATCATTGGTCATGTGCAACCAAACATTTAATAGTCATATTTTAACTTCTGTAATATTATATTGCTTCTAGGGAATGCCACTTGTGTGTTGGGACAAATCACAACACACAAGTTTCTCTGAGTTCTCCTACTAATGTTAGAGACTGAATCTCTAGTTTTTCTTGAAAAGGACATTACGCATATGTAAAAAAAACAAACTATCAGTAACCCATCATTAAAATGTAAAAACCTTTGTTAAGACAAAAGAACACATTGCATTAGATATAGTGATCTTTCCGACTGTAACTGGAAATTGCGGTAATTGAAGCTTTCAAAAGGAGTCGTAGACCAAAACAATTACCTTCAATTTCTTTGCAAACATTTTGCTCACAGCTATTCTGCCTGAAAAGCTTTCTTTATTTTTCAGTTTCACAAGGTAAATGCAAACAACATTAACTGCATACGATCACTTTGCACAGTGTAACAAGTACCCATAGCAGTTTGTAACAAATGTAATGCCATCCCCAAAGGAGGAACTCGACAAAAGTAAAATATCACACTTTTCTGTTCTTGCAGACTTAAAGCAACACATATCAACTGCACATGTGCACATTTGCACTAAATTTTGACCTTTACAAATCTAATAGTTTTTTGGGGACACAAACTGAAGTCAGATTACGCTAACCATTTAGTCCTCTGTCTCTGTAGCATCAGCCACACTTTGACAAAATAAACCTTTTGCTTAATACTCTGTGTAAAACCAGTGAAAGCCATCTATAAGAAAATGCAAAACATAACAGCTACAAGTCATTTTCTTAATGCTCAGGAGGGTATAACATGTATGCATGTATATATGTTTAAGGGTTATCACAGCTTTAGAAAGGTATTGGATTCATGCTAGATTAGATCAAAAGCTTATCAGCTTCATTGTTGATTTTACTGGTTGTGGCTTTTGCTGCTCTTTGGTGGTCATGGCTTCTTTAGACCTATCTAACCCATCACTGATCAGCCTTGTAGCAATACACGCCATAGGACCTCACCGCCTTGTCGGGAAACCCAACAAAGCGCACTGCTGCTTCTGTGGGGCTGCAGTTCTTGCGGGACCTGGAGATGGGGTACCGGACACTTCCATCAGCCAGCCAGCCAGCATCGCAGCGATCATAGCCTTCAAGCTTCCAGGCAGCAAACATGTGGCCCACCTTGGCAATCTCTGCACCATCATCTCTGCATGCCTCCACAGCCTCATCGAAGGTCAGCCTTTCAGGCTGGACCAGCCAATAGAAATTTCCTGACAGCAGATAAGGCAAACAAGACAGAATAATTCAAGCAGATGTGCTACTGTATACAACATACTAGTCTTTGTGGTCACTGTTTCTCATGTGCAAGAAATTTTTATAAACTGACCTTTGAGTGCAGTAGCATAGCAGAACACATCATAGCGCCTCATCTTATCTTGGCGTCCATAGGTTCTGAGGCCAGGCCCATTTGTGGAGCCACCACAAGGCTCTCTAGGTTTGGTGATAGGATACTGCACTGTGCCATCATTTAACCATCCAGCGTTGCACCAATCCAACCCACCTTTCCACGCAAAAAGCAGCTGTTCATGTGAGGCAACCACAGCTTCCTGGTCCTCACAGGCTTGCGCGGCATCCTGAAAGTTCAGGTTGTATCGGCCCAAAGGGGGCGAGTATGGGAACACGACACCTGAACGAAGTAAATCAGATGAAATTGTGATGATAAACTTTTACGTAATTGGTAATAAGGATAAGCTCTGAATAAAAAATAGCATTACAGGCCATGCCATTTTTTTAACATCTAATTACAGTTTTAAGAAAAAGCAAGTGTTTCTCTACTTTTACGCTGATAAGGGAAAATATTGCAGGTGGGTTAGAATTTCTTTGACTACACTAATAATGCAGGAAAGGGTTAAAATACTCTTTTACGTTTAGCTATTGATCAAGCTATACTCAGACAAAATGCCTATGAATTGAGATGTTTTAATACTCTGCAGAAATGGGCTCCTAGCTGACTCAAAAGGTGCACTGCAGAAAGCACAGCAAAAAAAGGAAAAAGGAAAAAGAAAAGAAAAGAAAAGAAAGAGAAAAAAACACAGAGTAACTGCTAGAGAGTCACTAGAATATCAAGAAATCTAAGTTCATGAGTATGTGGAATAGGATGCATGGAGAGTAAAAAAGCTTAGAATAGCCTGTTCGTATTTCAGGTAGAGAAGATTGCAGGACTCTAAAGCTATACATTAGTACAATCCATTTCAGGGGGGATACTGATGTTGCATGGTAACAAGCTTATACCAATTTTTTTTAATTAAATTTGCTTTTTAAATTAAATACGATATTAAATGAATAAAAAAAGTATAAGTATGGAAATAGTAAGAAAACAAAATAACAAAACAAAGTAAAAGGATTTACCATTCATCAGACCAGCATGCACCTCTAAGATGATTTCTTGCAGTGAATCTTCAATCCCGTTGTCGATCTGACAGTGATATTTTCCCTTGTCATCTATGGAGACTTCAGTCATTATTAAGGAGGCATCTGTCTTGTGGAGCTCCTGCAAAAACACGCGGCCTTCGAAGCTCCCAAAGGCCTTCATGTGGAGTCCCATTTTAACCAGCACATCCTCATTCAGAGCTTCATCCTCCTCCACCTTTGTCCATTTTATCCGGTGCCCATTGTCTCCAAAGGACGTGTCTCTGGACAAGATCCTGCAGGGCAGGGTGATGTTGCCACCTAGTTCAGCAGAAACCTTGACTAGAAAAGAAGAAATATCATATCACTACTTTTCTGCTCTTGATTAAAATTATGATACTTGGATTTTCTTTAAAAATTTTTCTTTGCTTTTGCATAAAAAAATCTGATAGACCAAAATTCTGCTTGAGAAAATGCAAAAAAGGGGGAAATTTTATTTGCCTTTTTAATAAAATAGCTACACTACATATTTTAGCATGTCTGTAATGTTTATATTATTGTAATATACAGTGTGACATCTGAAGCATTGCATCACACAAAGCTAGCGAAGAGTCTGGAGTCTGTTTGGTTTATTAAATGCAATATTGGGCACCGTCCAGTCCTCAGCCCTGAAAGCCAATAATCCTTTTCCAGTCTCCTTCCTGCTGTTGTCAGTACTTGCACTTATAAGCCTTTGGTTCCTCAGCATTAACCCACAAAATGAAATGCTTTTCTTTCATCCACTACATCTGATTTGTGTTAAGTGTGTCAGCCACATAAATAACGGGGAAAAGAGAGCAGATAATATTGTTGACAAAATACAGAATCTAGCTGTCATCATTATTTCTATTACTTATTTCCTCTGTGCACTCCCTCTCCATCTTTCCTGTCCAAGCTAGGCCAGCCTTTAACTCAAAATGACAGGTCATCTGTGTCTCACCACTGGTTCCCATCTTCTATCTTTAGACCTCACAGGGCTTGCTTAGTTAAGACGCCAGCCAGGAAAGAGAGTGGGGGCTGACCGTGTCAGACAATAACGAGCACTAGATAAATGTATGTAGACAGGACCGCTGACACCCCCACCCCTATCCACACAATATAAACACACCACAGTTTAACCTTTAACAGTCTGACTTGTAAACAGAAGCGAGGTAAGGCAAGAAGCACCGCACAAGGCCTTTTCATTATATTCATAAATAACCAGCCTCATTCTTTAAGTTTCAGGTAATCAATAAAAAGTATATGAGCTACTCTGTTTCTTTGCTCGCTCACTCAGTATAGATGATCTGCATGTAAGTCTGCAGTCAGCTTCTGATTTCTGACTGAGGGTGCAGCTTTCATGTTGAAGGCCCTTCACTTTGAGCAGCCACACCTGAGCATGACTGGAATACTGTGTCGCTGGCTCTTCAGCGGGAAACATTTCCCACATGGCTATTACAGGAAATAAAAGGAGACAGTAGCTTTGACCCTGCTCAAACCACAACCTTCCCCCAGAACACACACACTCGCAGTGGAGTGACACTGAATCAACCTCTCGTCAAATGCCTGCCGAAACTGTCCCGGTCCGCACAGCAGATGTGTGTCTGGAGTTCGTTCACTGGTTCTCAGATCATTAGAATTGAGAACTCCCGCGTGTGGAATTAATTAGCAAAGGCAGCGCTGACAGACCTAATCTACCCTTCAGTCTTACCTTATGCCACTCTAAACTCCATGTTTTCATTTCTTTCATGAGGCTGCACATGCCAGTGACTACCTCTATTACCAAATCACCACACCCATTGCCTCTTGAGTGGTCAGCGAGACGCCAGGTATTTTATGAGCTCGAAAAAACACTTCTGCCTCTGCTAATTGCCAGTGTCTGGACAAGAGTCGTCTTTGCTCGTTTTGTCAGAGAGAAATGAGTCACAGCTTCCCTGTGCCTCATAAATTCTCTGCATGGGTAACTCTGTGCGTGAAGTAGGATTGAAACTTGAGGCATCCAGGATGACTGAACTGGCAGAGGTAAGGGCAATGCTGACATCAACACAGACTCACCAGATGCAATTACAGCCAATCATTAGAAAACAGAATAAAGGGCTTCACTGTAGCGCCTGGAATATTAAATCAGGAGCCGCTGTGTGAGTCGTAGCCCTGAAGAGCATGGAGCCGACTCAGTGAATGCTGAAGTATGAACTGCTTCGGATGACGTTAAACAAAGGCCCAGTAAATAAATTTGTCTTTTTATGTATTCTACACCCTTGACAGTTACAATCCCAGAGAGACAGATGCATGTTAAAGCAACTCCTGAATTTCTCCTGCTCCTGCAGTTACCACTAGACAGACATCCCAGAGGAGACTGTGGCCCTAGCCATGCGAGACATGCTGCACATATAAAGCACTGGCCTACTGTGGGTAGTAATCCTTCTGGGAAGAGAGGGAAGCCTTTCTTTTCCTTGACATTCTCGAAAAGTCTGCGACCCACTGGGGCCCAAGGTGGTTCCAAATTGTCAAAATTATTGGTGGTCAAATAATGGGGAACCAGTGTGCCTGATACTTTTGTCAAGTGTGCAGCAGGGAATGAAAAATAAAGGGACACATGTATAAAGCAAAAAAAAAACCCAAAGCACATAAACGAACACATGTGTAGGGCAGTAAAAAGAAGCTTAGCAGCTGCAGCCAAGACCTACTGCCATTTTATTACCAAGCACAGTTTCAGCACAGCACAGTCTTACTCTGTAAAAGGTGGTTTTAGCAAGTGATTGGAACCATCTGCTTCTTTGCAACACTGAAGGGGAAATTATCTTTACTTAGTGCGTTATTTTATACTCTTACTATACTGTATACTCTGTAACCCCTGAGCCTTCCCTGCATGGAGTTACTAACAATCAACATTGACCTTAAAACCCTCTTTGAAAGGAAGGAACTCTGCAGAACAACAGCCTGCATGTTTATATCTGCTTGAGCACAATGTGCCACACCCTCTAGCAGAGCGAGCAATGCTTTGCAACATCCCAAAGTATCGCTCTCTTCTGTTGCTGGCCCACTTGTGTCAATATGGAGAAAGAATTAACAAGTGCAGCTGGGATAAACACAGTGGGCCGACTCCTACACACGTATGCCAATAAGCTTTTTCCTGTATTCTGTCATGCAAAAAAACTGCAAATACAAAAAGTATTTGTGTGCACATCCTTGGTACAATAACACCAAAAATGTGCCTCTGCGAACATCTCATCTCCTACCCTAAGCACATCTTCTCCTCACCCCGGGCCTCATTTACAGCCAAGCCCACTTTTCCCACTCTACCCCAGTAGCAACCAGGCCAGGCTTCAGTAACCAACAACCACAGTAAGCATTAGACTTAACAGACTATTACTTCACAGGAAAAGACAGAGTCATTTGGCCGCTGTTCAGCATGGGGCTCTATACATTTGGCTGTGGGTCATTAATCTTAACTCCGCTCCTGTCAGGCTGCCTGCTACCATGGGCTGATTTCCAAAAGCTCCCAGTGGCAGAGTGAGTCAGTAGGTATGAGGACAGGCAACGCCCCTCGAACTGTAGGAGAATACATGGCTCATGTGGCTAATAAAATCTACTGTACAGAACAATGGCAGCTGGCCTGGGCTGAGGAAATGCTTTTACATAATCCAGGCAATGATATCATATAAATGTGCATACAAACACACACTTGAGACATCACCCCCAAAATTTTAAATGTTTGGATGAAAAAACAAACAAACAAACAAACAAACAAACAAACAAAAAACGTAAGCTCTCCTCCTAGAATGAGATTCTTGTCCCAACAGATGAGCCGTTTCCTCTGCTCCTGGAAGAGAGACAGCTGAGACGTTCCTAATTTGACATCTACTGAGTCAGCTTGCAGAGCTGCTGAAAGCACATTAAATATCAGTCAATACATATAACATGAGGGCATCTCCAGCAATTCCCTTTTTTCTTTCTCTGCAGCAGTAGATCTATCTGTGTTTTACAGCTTGCATTGGGAGCAGCCTCATCTCATGGTGTCATTCTGTAGGCAGGTGTGAATTTCAAATTACAACAGCATTATGATGGAGTGCAGGTGCTCCTCAGAAAGATGTCTATAAGTTTAAATTTTGTGTCCGAAAAAAAATATGAACAAATGTCAGAAAGTATAAAAAAAAATATCAACACCATAAATCACATTAAAGTCAGCATTTGCATCCACATAAACGGGGACAAGCACTACTAGCCCAGTTTAATCCACTGCAGCACTTGTGACCTATTTTAGGAGGACAACCAGCGGTATTACTCATTCAGCAGAGTGGGTAGGAAGCCCCTATGAATGACAAGGGTAATTTATTCACCAGCCTGTCCGTGCTGGGGTGGTCTGTATGCAGCACGTCAGTGAGTTTAATGCTGAGTTACACTGTGTCTGTGTGAGTGTTACCCCAGAGACGGGTTTGTTACCTGCTGCTACAATGACACTGTTATAAGACAAGCTTTAGCTCGGGTACCATATTGCTCATCCCCCCTTTACATTTTTCACGCACACAATTGATGCAACATCATGCATTTATAAAAGATCACACACACACACACACTCACTCACGCACACACACACACTCTTACCTGTTGAGATCGTCTCTTCACTGTATGTGCTGCCAGCCAGGATCAAGCAGACTATAGTGATGCACAGCAGCCTCGTCATTTTTCTCTCTCTCTCTCTATTTTTTATTATTTGCAAAAAGTGTTCCTTTCGCTAAAGAACATTAAACAAAATGTTAGAAGCTAAAATATAATTTATCTATAATGTAAATATTTAAAGAAGGCTAAGCACTTTTTCTTCTCTTTCAATTTTTGCTAATCAGCTAACCCCTTCTTTTTTCCCGTTTGTTCAGCAGCCGCCTGTGGTGCTACTGGAAAGTTTGGGCTCCTCGGAGGTCCAAACAAGTGCCTTTTATTGTAGCCCAGCATGTTTGAGACCACTCCTTCTCCCCTCAGCCCATCAACATGTATAAGCTTTAAATCAGCCCCCCTTTGCCACTTTTTTATTTAAAAAAAAGCACCAGAAAAACTCTCTCGGGAGAAAAAAGGACAGAGCAAAACTTAAGACAATTAACCTGCTTGTGATTATCCAGAAGGTTCTTTGTGTTCGATAGAAGGGAAATTTTAATGATCTATCTGTGGTGTAGTTTGCATCACAGTAAAATTTACAACAGTTAGTAAAGACATAACCTTAAAATATAAAAACTCTTTTGCATCACATGCTTTGTGCGAGGATTTACAACCAAGGTGTGCATGTGGTCCTTAAATCTGATTTGTTTGTAGCTTTTTCCCTTTTTTATTATTCAATGCTTTTGTCTGTTTATTAGGCTTCAACTAAATGTAAGCTAAGAGAAGAAGTCATGCACAACTATGAACTTTAGTTGTCTGCCCATATATGCACATGCAGGGATGTGAAAACCACTTCAATAGGCAGAAAAGTGTTGCACACAGAAAATGTCCCTGTGAGGAATCCTTTTATTTTAAACCTATTAGTTTCTTTTATCTATAAAACCATCGTCCTTGTCTTTCTGTCCCCTTTTCCACTAAAGATCTGTAACTAAGAAGTTAAGACAATGTCAGCTAATACCTACTCTTCCCACCCTTACTGTAAATTATCTGAGCATGTTTCTCTCAGTCTCTTCTGATGTTCTGGTTGAGGCTGAAGCAGCAATACTGGGGAGTATTGGGGAGTTAAAATGTGGCAAACATGACCAGCGTGGTCCCTCTTAAATGTTTTCTCAGGCGTTCTGAATGTCTTTGAAACATGGTCAGGCCTCAGGAATGGAGGAATATGATGCTGATGCTTCTCTGGACTGCTCTAATACTAGAAGTATAACAGATGGGACATCGCAAATTGTTTATCACTTTCTTCTGACTCTGGCCCATCTGTCAGTCCCTCACATTCAGAGGGAGATGGCAGTAGGATACACTGTGCTTCTGATGTATATGGTAGTAATCAAAATCTCCAAGCTTAGACTGGACCCTCCAAAAACAGGTTACATAAGACTGCCACAGCACCAGTGAACAAAGTGAACTTTGGTTCATACACCATCCCAGTGTGAGGTAGATTTTCAGCTTATAACAGAGATAAAATTAGTGGTACAGCTCAGATTAGACACTGGGAAGGACATCAAAGCCAGTGCAATCTTTTAACAACTTACTGTTATTGACAAAACTGTATAAGTTGAAAGCCGTAACCTCCCATCAACTGACTATTTGTGACAGCATGATAATCTATTACACATGTTTGAAAGAAATGACTTTTTGTTACAATGTTCCCATTGAGTCGTGTTGACAGAAAAATAAAAGATGAAGTGGTGTCAGCATTGGCTGCATGCACCAAACCAATACAGTCAGCAAAATGTGTTACATAGTTTAGCTTCAAGATCTGTTCAAATATATTTAAATGTGCATGTATTAAAAAGCTTCAAGCATCTGGAAAGCCAACATAATTGTATTTGAAGGAGCTTGCAAGGACTGTCGGCTTTCAGTATACATTTTTTCTGTTTTTGCAATTATTAGACATGCACATGCCTGCTGAATGTGAGAAAATATGAATCTTTTGTAAATCCATTTTGGCGTGTTTGTTTGTTTGTTCTCTACATTTTTGCCAGAAGCTGAGGCACAGCAGATAACACGTGCCAGCTCTACTTTTCTACAGGATCCTTCTTCAATCATGTAAAGATGGTAAATATGTTTTCAGGATACATGTTTTCCCTTGCTTGTCCTAAAGACAATGCAAAAAACAGATCTGAATTCCAAACTTTATATTCAGTACCAAAAAAACCTACGTTTATCAACACTTTATCAACACATAAAGGTTGATGTGACCTCACAGTAGCAAAGAAAAACTACTTCCTTCCTTCCTCACAGTAGCAAAGAAAAGCATAAAATATATTTTTTTGCATATATACAGTTGGTTAAGAATATGCAAATACAGATGCATCTGTATAATTTACAGGATTAGGTGTCCTGTGGAGATTACGTGGGTCTGTTGTGTCAGAGCCAAGTCTCGGCCATGAGCACATTCACTGCCAGGTGTAAAATTTCTCCTTCCTTCCTTCCTTCCTTCCTTCCTTCCTTCCTTCCTTCCTTCCTTCCTTCCTTCCTTCCTTCGATTATAGCCATTATAGCCTATCCTGATCCAGAGTCATGGTCTGCTACTTAACAAAAAGTCATGTTAACAAATAGCAGTTCTTTGGGTCCTATGGTACTGACAGACAGATAGGATAAAGGAAGAGCTACTGTCAGGACCCCTGGGACTTTCTTATGTAATCATCATCATAACACTAGACAGGAAAAGGTCAAAGCTGAACATGCATGAGGTAGAGACATTCACATTAGCGGCCACCAAACACGTGTTCCCCATTATCTACACATGATTAGACAATAGAAGAAGTTTACATGAGGATAACAGGCTGCTCAATCTTGGTAATGGAACAAAGAAGTGAAAAACTTGGACTTTAAAAGGTTTGGGTGGGACAGGAAAGCCAATATGCAAATACAGACGTGAGCAGGGGAGCTTTGACGCCACACATCTGGTGTTTCTCAGTCATCCTCTCCATATCAGATTGGGGATAAACAAAAGGAGACTTTTTCTTTTCATGTTTTGTCATGGATATTCTCAGTCAACAAATCCTGAGATGGGATGGATCCACACCTTCACTTGGCTCTTCTGGCTCTTCTGTGTGTCATCTGTGCAGTATGACTGAAAGACAGCCAGGGTAACTTAGGCAGAAGCATAACAGAACTCTGGCGGGGTGTTGGGACATGACATACATTTGCTGTTTTGGACCTGACACACACAAACCACAAATGCAGCAGTTAAGAAACTCATAAGGTTTAAATGATTCTTCAAATTTCAGTGAAGATAAAGACATCAAAAACCAACTGAAGCATAGCTTGACATTTATATCACCTAACCTGTTATTGATGTCTGATACTGGTGTCTGGGTAGATGCTGTAATGTCATAAATTCAGTCTTTGTTGTTACCTGAAATGTATTATACTTTATTAAAAGTAACACATGAGCTCTTTAAATATTCTTGGAAGCAATCCTAAATTCACTGAATCTGTTCTCTTCGAGATCTGCTTGAGATCCCACCAAATTTTTCTATTCACATCTACATAACATAAACCTCCATCATTATACAGTACCACACACCTCAGATTTCTCTATCTAATGAGGATATTGTTTGTTAGCACTAACACAAACCAACATTTGTTTCTGTTTTACTTTGTGTTCTCTTTTTTCTTCTGTCTGTATCTGATGGCTGGCATTGTTCTTGTACTCAGCTGCCAAGATCTCCCTGTTAGCCTTTGGGCCTATGTGTGTGTGTGTGTGTGTGTGGGGGGGGGGGTCGTGTGGTTGTAGGGTAAAGGCCTGTGGGAGAGTCACAACAGTAACAACACTTGTGGAAAGGCAGCACTTATGTCAGTTCACAACTGTAAACCATAAAGTCGCGGGTGGTTGATCACCGCTGGGCGCCTGAATAATGGTTGTCGGCAACAACATTTAAAACTTTTAATTGAGGTGATGGAATTAAATCATTGTGTCAGTATGGATAGCTATGGAAAGCACATGTGATCATTTCCATTAATAAAAGATTTACTGGAAATTTGGATCTCTATTATAAACATTTGTCAAATCCATGTTTTTTTTCAATGACACGGCGAAGATGGATCGTGGGTTTAGTGTGGTTGGAGCTCAAAAGGTTGGTGGTTAAATTCCTGGTTCTTGTGTCCCTGAGCAAGATATCAAACCCTAAATTTCCAATCATATGTCACTTTAAGTATGAGCGTGTTTACATATGTTGCCTGTATTCTAAGAGCACTTTGACAGTTGTCAGCAGCCCTGAAAAAGTCTTTTGTAAAATGCCAGCTTGTTCAAGATTTGTAATGGAAACCAACAGTTTTTTCCTAAAGACATCATCGGTTGTAAAAAAGTTCACAAGAAAAATGTGTGAAAGGGCGTTGGTAGCACAAGATTTGGCACACACACTGTAACTTATGCAGAATGAACACCAAAGGTATGTTAGCAGGACATGACTCAAAACAATAAGCACGAGTCATTCCTCGCAAAAGAAATAGCATCGTCTGAATGCACATGGAGGCATAATTGGAAAGTTTTACAGGATTCGTTTGATCTGCATTTGAGAAAAGCTAATGAATGTGGGTAACCATAACACAGTGAGCAACACACACTGACACTTAGAAGATTTAAATTGGACAGCGTACCATTTAAATCATTATCCCATGCTGTTTCTGCCCTTCCCCAGTAACTCAAACTGACAACAGTATATACAGCGATTTTTTCATCCTTCCTGATTCCTGTTTCTTTGTTTGTCACACTTAAATATTTCAGAAATTTATATATTAGACAAAGATAACACAAGTAAACACAAATGCAGTTTGTAAATGAAGATGTTTATTATTAAGGGAAAAAACCTAATAACTGGTTGGGGTACCCTTAGTAGCAACAATTGCAATCAAATGTTTGCAATAACTGGCAATATGAATCAGAATGACTTTATTTATCCCCAAGGGGCAATTAAGAAACAATAGAGCAGTATGGCATTAAAGATAAGAAAAGGGCATACACAGACAATAAGAATTAAATTATAAATACAAGAATATACAGTATGTACACAGTTTTTTTTTTAAATAAAGTGGTTGAGTAAGTGAATAAATAAATAAAATGAGTCTTTTACAGGGCTGTGAAGAATTTTGACACACTCATCTTTGAAGTATTGTTGTAATTTAGCCACATTAGAGGGTTTTTGTGCATGAACCACCTTTTAACCCTTTAAGACCTACCATAGAACCAAGTCCGCCAGAGCTTATCTTTATATTTTTATATGCTGTAGTGCCATTTTTGGAAGCATTTCAAGTTGCTATACATCAATACAACTGTTAGAGCCCAAATTTTATTAATATGTATTCATTCAGTCTACAGTAACTACCTAAATAGCAAAAAAGGGCAATAAACTACAAAAAAAAAAGAAAATAATTTTTGTGTGTTTTTTTTTTTACATATATTTCTAGTTAGAGAAATTTAAGAGGTTTATCCCTCAAAACTGTAAATATAGAAAAGTTCCACAAAATAGTTTCCAACTACAGGAAATTTAATTTGAGTGTCTTTATAGTTTTATTTTTGAGATACACCAATTTTTATATACTGCAGGAAAAACCAAAATAAATAGTATAATGCAAATTTGCAAGGAAAACATCTTCAAAATAAACAATTTCCAACAGTGTAATTTGAGTTCTAAGCATCCCCAAAACTCCAAGAGTGCTTCAGCTTAGGGTCAAAAACAAATGGCTAGTCATTCTCCTTCAGCATGTTTTGGTAAATGGCAGAATTCATGGTTCTATTTATAACAGCAAGTCTTCCAAGTCCCGAGCCAGCAAAACAGCCCCAGATCATCACACTACCACCACCATAGTTTACTGTTGGTATGATGTTCCTTTTCTGAAATGCTGTGTTACTTTTAGCCAAAAGTCTTGGAGATCATTAAGATGTTTTCTGGCAAGACTGAGACAAGCCTTTATGTTCCTTTCGCTCAGTAGGGGTTTTCGTCTTGGAACTTGGGACTACATGCAGCCCATTTTTGACCAGTCTCTCTACAAGTGAGGCCTGCAGTTCTTTAGATGTTCTTATGGGTTCTTGGAGTAATATTGATAGGCCGGCCATTCTTGGGTCTCTTAGTCTGCTTCGGTTTGTCAGACAGTTTCTGTTTAAGTGGTTCCTTGATTAAGCAGGTCTGGCAGTTTTCACGCCTTGGTGTGGCAGTAAAACTGACCTCAGCTTTGTTAACAATGTGGCGAATGACAATTTAATTCATGATTTTTCACACAGGGCCATGTAGGTTTGTATTCCCCCCCTAATTTACAGATTTTTTTGATGATCTGAAATATTTAAGTGTGACAAATGTACAAAAAAATATGAAATCAGGAAGGGGGCATACACTTTTTCACACTACTGAGTTCTCCTGCACCTGTTGCATTTGATTATGTTATGCACCTTGCCTGTTGCCAGTTTGCAAGCTGAAAAAAGGTATCGTCTTCAAACGCCTGTGTAATGCATGAGCGAACAGTTTAATTGGCGTGTTGTTCTAATTTGCATTGTTTATTTTTGCCTTTGAGGATTCTACATCCCTCCATAAGAAGTGGGCTTGAGAGCACTGATGCATTATGTAACACATGAAGATTTCGGCAGTACAGTCTCACACACGGGGATGTGAGTATACATTCTTCACCATTTCCATGGAAAGGGAAACAGGAACGCTTTGAGGAAACTGCTATCAAGAGGCTGACATAATCTGGTCTGTCTGCATTAGATCTCTGTGTTATTTAAAATGTGTACCTACTTTACTGAAGATTGGACTTTCTTTTATCTTGTTATGATAAATAGACACTAATGAAGTCAAATTTATTTACTTGTACAGCATAAAGCTCATTAGAACCTCAAAGGGTTTTTACAATCTGTTCATATTTACACGACCCTCCGTTTCACGTCACTTAAAACAGTTTTTCAGCAAACGTCTGAGGCTAGAATTTTTCTAGTATTTAGATATGTGTACCCAACGCTAACAGTTTGTTTGAACAATAATAGCTAAACACTACATGGCGCAATCAAATACATTCGTTCGAGGGCTGTCAGAGAACACAGTGTTTCGGAAAAATGCCACCAGCTGCATGCTTTGTGTTAAAATGCAGTATAAGGCACAATACTCATTTAAGCATTTTAAATAGAAAGCTGTAAATTCCACACAAGAGCTACCTAAAGATAAACAAGAGGGAGCCATGGAAACCCAGATGTAATTGCTGTATGTTGCCACAGCCCACATATTCCTCTTTATGTTATCTGGGATGCGTTTACAGACCACACTGGCACAGTGAAAGAATTTACAGTTGCACTGGGAAATGAGTAAATTCAAATGATTCTTTTGGGAAAACAAGCAAAAACACAAATCACGTGATCTGTGATGTGTGATCATTTAGGTAGCTACTGCCACTTACCACCCCTCTTTAATTGCTTCTAGAGGTTACATTTTTATTACTACTCATCTGTACTTCCTAAACTTCTTGAATTATGTGCTAGGCCACTTGAAATGTGTAAAAAAGTACAAAACTTGCATGCAATTAAAAGCTGAGTTTTTGGTTTGTTTTTTTTTAAAAAAAGGTTCTTTAAATAATACTTTAAAAAAAATCTTAATTTCCTTGCATTGCAATGCAAATGTTTTTACACAGTTTATTGAATTTATGTGGATTTTTAGTTGGAGTTGAAACAAAAGAGAGGGTAAATTTTGAAAAACCTTGTTGAGCCACAAGGTGATGGGATGCCAGAATGTGGTCAAAAAGTCTTTAACAGAGAGGAAAATCAGCATGAAATGTTATTAAGGTTTGGAGTATCGGGAAACAGTTTGGGTGGATTCAGGGCAAATTATTGCACCCACAGTGATTTACTGAATAGCCAAGAAGCCAGCACTTGAGCCCCATATGTTTTTTATTCATGACTGATTTAAGGTGCAATAAAAAGTCACACAATCTAAACTTCAAGGTCTCAACCCAAGCCATAGCCAAGAACAAGGGTGGGGACACGCAGGCACCTGTGTGAAATAAACATTGTGAATAAAAGACAAATAATCAACTTTCAGCTTTTTGTTTAGTGCCTTAAAAAGCAGGCTCATTGTGCTTCTCTGTGAAGGTGAATAAACTAGGACAGTGTTTAGTTTGATTCTCCAAAATCTGTTTCCAGTTTGGAAAAAAAGGGGGTTTTCATCATCCATTTGCAGATTGGAAACACACAATGTCACTCAAAGTGCTACAGAGAAAACCTACAGAAAAAATACATATCAGTAAAGCCTAAAATTGCTTATTTATTAACTTTAATTATTTACTTATTTACCAGTAGAACCCGGAAGTGTCTCTACAGCAAAGATGGAGAAGCAAGTGAGACTTGAAGTGAAGTAATGTAAATCACTCCCAAGCCAGTGGTGCAGTAATATTATAGAAACCCTATGGGTGAGAATGTCTGGAAAGCAAATGGCGCTGTTCACAGATTTCCCCAAGTGAAAAGCTGAAGGAACAAACACGAACAAAATGAAAAATACCCACAAGTTAAACTGTATGATTGGTTCTTGGCTTGCGATTAACAAAGGCATGGAATTATTCCAGAGCATTACCTTCATTTAAAATCGATTAGACATAAAACCTATTAAGGGAGCCTAACACGGGGGGAAAACCGATGAGCACACATTTCTGTTTTTCTGATGAACACTAACTCTGCAGCTGTTTAGAAAACTCTGTCAGTGTCGCAAACGCTCTGAAAATCTGTATGGATTCATTTATTTAAATCAGTGCAGATATGCTGAATATATTATAGCAATTTCCTCTTGAAAGCCCCAAATCTAAATTTCTTGACTGGTCACCATTTTAGCTTTGCAAATGACAAAACAGATTCCAATTGTTTAGTTGGAAGTTTATATCTTATCCTACTTAAAAGTGCTGCATCCATCTTTTATGTGTAAATTACAGTACAAGTGGGATGTAATATGTGGGAGGATGTCTGCATTTAAACTCAACACAAAGTGCAGTTTCTCCAAGCTGATGTTGGGGCAATCAATATGCACACAGCCCCCGACTGTTTCTTTGTTTCACTGTTAAAACAAGATGTCCTCGCTTGTGCTTTTGAGTTTTTCCTCTACCCAAGGTAAAAGCTGAGTAGGTGGTATGTGTTTACTTCTGCTTGTTCAGATGCCTTTACTGCAAATTGTTTGTCTGTCTGTCATTAAGACTACTTTTTTGAATCCCATTAAATATGGTGGGGACAAAGAGCATGAGCTAAAGAAACCTTTATTACATTTTAGTTCAAATCAAATTTACTATATTACTCTTTTTTGCCTTGCTTGATGACTGCACTCTTCAAGTGCCCATCTAGGTGTTGATGATTACGTCTTCAGCCAACAGTGCAATGTCATAAAAAGCAGACCCTCCCATCCATCCGGATCCAACTTTCTGCACACAGCCCTCACTCGCTGCTGCACACAATCTCCTCACACAGAGGATCCTTTGTGTGAGGGGAAGCAGTGTGAAAAAGCGAAGAAAAGGGAGAGGAACAAATTTGTTCCTCTTCTCTTCTCAGTCCTGCAGAACAGGCTCCTGTTTGACAGGAAATAATCCTCAGATTGAATGATACTAAAGCCCATTTTACTCTCTGCATCGCTGGTGTCATCATCAGCACATTTCTCACCCTCAGCCACAAGCTAATTTATATTCCCACGCAAAGCAACACGTGCCTCTCACAAAAAGCATTTAATACCTTTGTGCTTACCCAAACAAGACAGCCAAGATAGAAATATAAAACCGAAAGCGCAACAACAACAAAAAAAGAATGAATTTCAAAAAAGTAATGATTGTAATGAAAATCAAAATCAATGAGTTTCTCTAAGAAAAAGGTACTTTTATCCTGACTGATTTGGTTGTAATTGTATACGCACATGACATGCTTGAATTTGATGCATAATCTGTGTAACACTCTTTAAGGTGGTCTGTTTTCAATATCAAGGAACGTGTAAGGTAGGAGGACTCAAATATTTTGAGTTTTCTGAAATAAGTAGTTTCTTTACAATGACATGTGAAACTTTGACCTAAAAAAACAAAACAAAGCCTCCACAAATTAAGTCATAAAGTACAAAAATAAAAGGCCCATGATTAAGGCACCTCTCTTCAGCTTTCTTCACCTCTGCCTGAGTTTATTTAGGGCTGCCAATTCACACCCAGTTAGTCTAGTTGGTACCAGTAGCTCAAACCACTAAACATAGAAGCCAACATGAATATCTGAGAATCAAAGAACACTAGCTCATTTACACATCTAAATGGCTCTTTGCAAATAAAGATTATGAACAAACAATTCCATATTGCATGAAAAACAAAACAAAGCAAAACTTCTGTGCTTGGATTAGCCCAGTGAAATGGTGGGTGAGGTTCTTCCCAGACACTCGAAGTGCATTTAAGCTCACAACAAAGACAAAATAATAAGTATGAACAAAGCAACAAACCATTTGAACCTGCGATGTAAAGAAAGAGACGACAGCAGCTTATGGCTGTGCATTCGCCTTCACCTGTTCAGCTGCTTTGATGTTACATGCCGGATAATGCTAACACGCTGAAGACGGTATAGCAAGTGACCATCACCGTAACCGTGGTAACAGAAAATCACATCAAACAAGCGCATGTAGAAACGTGGTGTGTGACACACTCTAATGTTAAGCGTGATAGTTTAAGGTCAGTGACTCAGAAGCTTTGCGACATGTCACATACAACATTCAACAGACTATAAAGTATTAATAAACAGTTCTGAGGTAAGTGTTCAATAAAAGAATCGTCTTTCTTTTTACATCACACAGCATCCATTCATATGACTGACCAAACAGGTTTCTGGTGTGTAAAACTCCTATTTTTCACATGGGGAATGTAAACACTTAGAGTGCATTTAAGTAGTCCCAGTCCTGAGGTGACCTCGGGGGAAATGAGTTTTCAGGACCACCCTACATTTCAAACCGGAAGGCTATCCCTAAACCTCCAGTTGGTTCAGGGACTGTGTAGGACATGTTCCAACTGCTTGTATTTCCCACTGGGGTCTCCACCCCCCACTTTTTATTCAAAGCAACACATGGGTTTGATCAAGATCTAAAACAAATAGGTCACATTTATCTGCTCTCTGTGGCATAGCTTACTGCATGAAGTTCCTTTGTTAACGCAAAATATGTCCTTCCTCTGGCATTCACTGTGTGTCTGCATCCTAAAGCTGAAAGACAGTGCACGTGTCCAAAATAAAGACCGATTCTCACTTTCAATAAGTTTAATGTTTTATAAAACGCAGCACTGAATCAGAGTTTTCCCACAATTATGTCCAAGGAAGTTCACATTTCAGCCTTAGCGGTTCAACACTGATGTTCTCTGAGCACAAGAACAGGTCTCTTTTATTTCAGGACTGTGTAATTCTCTATTCAAGCCCATTCCCTTTCATTCTGCCCACAGTTTGCTTCCTGTCCACTGTTGCCCTGCATATCTCTATTCTTCTCTATCACAGCTTTCTCACACTTTTTCTCCTCATTTGCTGATTTCATGAACAATATTATACAAAACAATTTCAATTAGCAATACTAAAATGATTACACACAAACACTTGACCTAAATATAAGTATGCAAACACAAATGGGAGTTGATCTTATGAGTTACAGTCTTTTGGTAGACTCCTGTCCTTCCCTTAAAACCAAACTAAAGCCCAAAACTTGGGCAATCTCTGTCCTAAATCAGCTTGGTTGACTGCATTAGATAATGTGCAGCAGACTCTAGCTGCTTCCTTGTTCTGGGGTTGACACTGCAAAATGAAAATAGCTTCCACATGTACTTTATACACAGGAGCGTAATGAGAAAGAAAGAGAGGTTGGAAGAGAGGTTTGAAACAGTAAAAAGGCCCAGAATTTGGATTCTGTGTGTTTCAATCTTAAAGTTATAGAAAAGGTTGTAACGTCCCCCCTCAAATTAACCTGGTACAATACATTTGCCACGAAGATAAGATCATATATCTTAAACGAAATGAAAACATGTTAATATCTTGGAATCATATATAAATCAATGGTAATGGTTATATTGACAATTTTAATATCATGGAACAAAGTAGGCTACATATATTCCTGTGTCCTGTTGGCTTTAAACTGTCATAAAAACAAAACATGAACAAAAAAAACTAAAAAGAGATGAGCTGTTTCAATCAGCTTGAACTCATGTTTCTTGTAACAGTTACCAATAGCAACAAGAAATAATTCCCTGATACCTCCTCCAAATCTTCCCCCTGCAGCATAATCCACTTCTTTTCTGTCCATCTGTTTGCTTACTAAGTTCTGACCACCTGTATTTTTTTCACAATGCAGCTAAACTCCATGTGAAAATCATCTGCTTTTGCTGGCTAAATGTAACAGACGTACACAAATATGGTCAACACCCCATCTGTCAGAATCACGTGAAAGAAAAACACGGTGTCATCACAACATTTCAATTGCAGTGCTTATTAAAGAAAATGACAATGGACCACCATCATTGCATTTTACTGTTTTGCGAGACACTGACAAATCGCTGGAAACGTGAATTCTGGGAAACTCTGTGCACAATGTCTGCTGGCATTATGTGCAGCAGAGACTGAAGTTTCAAGTCAAAATCTTGACCAGTTAAACATTTAAACAACCCTACCAGGAGCAATGAAATTCTTTTAGTTGTGCGTCTGGTATACAGGGTGCAAAGAGCTCTGCAGTTCACTTTAATACACCGCTGTGAAATCTTAATGGTTTGTGAGTGGAAAAATTAGCCGAGGTTGGTTTTCAGGATCAGGAAGCTCCTATTAGCAATCTTTTACTGTCTTATAAAAACGGCATGCTACTAGAGATGAATGAACATCAAGCAAACAACACAGCTGGCTAACATTCTCACATGGGACCTCGTGTACAATGCACAAAGAAGCGAAACCCTTCATGTTTGCATGATTATTCTCTTCTATTGCATCTACTCTTTATGAAACATAATTCCCTTGGATTGGATCACGTACATGCTGTATTCCCTGCTGGGATATAAAAATCACTGGCTACTGAACATCAGCCTGCTTCCAATCCGTTCCTTTGCTTTTTCCACCAGCTGTAATGTGACAACAAACACATAAGCCTGGAAAATCTTTGCAAATGCAATGTTAAAACCATCACTGGTGATACGGCATGGGTGCAAAACCTTGAAACAGGAAAATATCAGAGTCTGTTACCGTCATCTGCCTGGTTTATGGTAACAGTGAGCTTATAGATGAACAGAGATGATTTTTCTTTCAGAGCTTGACGCAATGTGGAAACACTGAATATGCCTTTGGTTAACAAAGTGCCATGCACACTGTGATTTGCTATTTGCTAGTTAAGGTTTTGATTTATACATTAAATGTCCCTTAATAAACTCTTTATCACATCCACACATGTGTGTTACGTAAGGGTGGTTTAAAATTATGTCAGAAGCCGGGCGCATGACAGTCAGCACATGTCCACAGCAGCCGATACAGGAGCCAACAGTAAAAGCTCAGGTAAAAGCTTAAGTACCCACTTGAGCTTAAGTAAAAGATGCTCCCTTATTCACAGTGGGTCACTTGTTTGATGCCCATTCTTCAACAGCAAAAGGGTTTTTGTGTCTGTTCCCAGGATCTAAGTGGGGATCTTTTGCTTTATAAGCACCACAGAACATGAACATTTTAGCTTAGAGTATTGCTGCTAAATTACTGTTAATATTAGATTTGAACAACTTGATTTATTCACTTTGTGGCCTGATTTTTAACTCCTCAGACTTGTAATTTTACCACAACAACAGTAACAACTCAGTATAGAAAATCACTGTTATTCAATGCAAACACTTATTAGCAAGGCAACAGTCACAATGTTGACTGTTTTTCTCAGCCCCCTCTCATCAACACCCCCGACCCAGATAAATGTAAAGTACAAATCAAGTTAGTTAAAAAAACACATCGACACATTGACCACTTGGACGATCTGACTGGCTTTTACGCTAAGGGATGAAGCAACGTGTTTTCACAGCTGGTGACGCTGGGACCTGGATCACACTGTTCTATCTAACATAACACTGATTCAGCTGATACTGAGGCCATAGCTGTGAGTCTCTACTGAGTCATTCTCAGCATGAGCTGATTCACTGTGATGGAGCCCCAGTAACAAGTAGATCTCAGCAGGCCTCAGAGGGATTACATAACCAACCTGCTTTCTTCTTCATCCTCAGTAGGAAGAAGTGGGACACATGGATAAGAATACTTAAGACTACTTTAAAAAATGATATTCTGGAAGTAAAAATATGACTACAATGGATTATTACATAAAAATTTAAGTCAATATTATAATAAAATTAAGCTCGTGGATTTTCTGTATGCTATCCATGTATGCGTGCATGCTTTCAAAAGGTCACTGAAAGCAGCTAATTGAAGACGGGAGGCTTTTTAGGTTTTAAGATTTGCTGGCTTTGATTACAGCTTTTGAAAAAAAGAAAGAAAGAAAAGCCACTTTGCTGCACTGCTGGAAATGGCTCCGTTCAGCACTGATGCACTCTTACAAAAGCATTTAAAAAACATTTGGCTCTGTTTATTCTTGAGGGGTCCCATATGCCTCTTTAGGCGTGTGAAGCCGCTAAAATGGACATGTGAGTTTGTTCTCTGATCAAATTCTGAGGAAATGATTATCTGACACGTCTTCGTCACAGCCAAGTACAAATAAATCTTTCATACTAATTAATTCTTGCGTTTGAAACACGACCAATCTTCACTTCTACTAACAAACCAAACCTCACAAATCAGCAGCAGCCTCTTGGTGCCCACTAATTACACACAGCCAGTCTGCAGAGCAAAATAATGACAGATTAATCAGTCTGAGTGAATATCCTGCTTACTTTAATTGCTGTGGTTGGTCACTTTGTGTTTTACGAACATGAAAAATTCAGAGATCCCACACCCACTTCAGCAATAGGCTGACAGCAATGAAGTAGGCGCATGTGGCAAACATAAAATTCAGACTAAACTCTGCTTAGCAGGGGCACTGTGAACTTATGCTGATGAGAGCTTGTGTTCATTTATCTACAGGAAACTGGTACATGTAATGCTCACTTAATGACAGCCTGCAGGTAGTGTGCTACAGGATTTGGTAGAGGCACACTGCTGTGCACTTGCCTGAATAACTGATATTGGTGCGGTTGCCAGATATTTCTCATTTAGCCTTCATTCACCGTACAAAATATTAAAGCACTACATCTTGATAAAGCACAGGTAAAATAATAAATATAACATTCATCATCTGAGCCCACTAATCCTGTGCAGGGTCATGGGGAACGGGAGCTTCCCCTTCTCACGCTGGGCATGAGGTTGGGTACAACTAGAGTATAGACAGAGAACTCTTAAATTTTTAATGCATAACCTTTAATTTATGATCTTACTTTTGCATAACTTGTGTGTCTGGACTATGGGGAAAACAATGCCATCATGAAGACAAGAATCTGCAAACTCATCAAAAGTAGTAACAGAAAAAACACACAACTTTAGATTTAAAAAAAAAAGTGACATTGCTAATGTGTGCAGCGCTTCATTGAAAATATAAAATACAGAATTGATTTTTACAATGTATGTCAAAAAAAAAGAAATAGGCAGGTATGCTAAAAATAAAGCAAATGAACTCACAGGACACCAACTAAAGTATTACTGACAGGTTTATAAATAAGAGTCATCGGGAATTTAATTGAATCTCCCAGAATATTTTTCTCAGCATGGGCAGAAACCATTAATGCACCCTGGACTGTACTGGTCTAACTGATGCACAACATTTAATTAAATAAACCAATAAAATTACAGAATCAATCGAGTCTATCAATTGTAATCATTACGCTAACTGTGAGCGATTGCCATGGTCCTGGGTTTTAGTTGTTTTTAATTGGTATGTTTGAGTTTTCTGTTATTCTCTTGTTTGTAGTTTTTGTTCCTGTGCTTTTTTTGAGTTGAGTGTTAATTCCTTTTTTGATGTTCCATCATTCTAGTGATAACGAGCTTGGATATCTTTTCATTATTTGACTTATATTTGCTTTTTAGTTTTCATGAGGATTTGCACGCCGATCATGTGCCATGTGTAATTTTTTAGTTCCCTTAGTGTTTCCCCAAATGTAATTACCCACGTCTTCCCCGATTATTCTTAACTAACTAATTAACTAATTACT